>LKNJ01009775.1:0-12014 GCA_002120245.1 Maccullochella peelii | reverse complement strand
TTCCTACGTCCTCAGTAAAAATGATGTATGAAGACTGAAAATTGGGGGAACAGGAGCAATTTGAAGACAAATGTTTCAAACAGTTTAGCGTCTCTTTCCCACTCTGACAGTTAGGTCCCTGCTCTAGCTCTCAACGTTCCACCACATACACACTCATGGGAAACACTCAGGAGGGCTGGAAACTGCCTGAAACTTAAACTGCGANCTCTCTCTCTCTCAACCCAACCGGTCGAGGCAGATGACCGCCCACCCAGAGCCTGGTTCTGCTCGAGGTTTCTGCCTGTTAAAAGGGAGTTTTTCCTTGCCACTGTTGCTTGTGCTTGCTCTTGGTGGGAATTGTTGGGTCTCTGTACACATAAGGAGTCGGTCTAGACCTGCTCTTTATGACAAAGTGCCCTGAGATAACGTTATGATATGGCGCTATATAAATAAAACTGAATTGAATTGAATTAAATAAGGCAGACCAAAATGTATATCCACAAGCATTTATCAAATAATAAAAAGGTAAATCACACAACAAGTAACTACTTAACTAAAAACAAAAGAGTGTATGTGTGTGTGTGTGTGTGTGTTTAAGAGAGAGAGAGAGGGTATATGTGCGTGTGCGCATATGGAGGATATTCTTGGTCATAATTCAAATTAAAAGTCCAAATAGAAAATGAAGAGAGATAAAATTAAAAAGATTATTATTTTACTCCACTACTAGGAATAATCAGGCCATAATTCAAATGAAAAGTCCAAATAGAATGTTATGTTTACAATTTTCTATTTGGCGTTTTAAAGTCATGTTTGGTTCAGTATTTGCCTTCAGTATATGCCTTCTCACAATGCAGAAATGTGAAAAAGTATGTTAAAGGCTGAAGAAGCAGAAAAAGGCAGAAGTAGTAAATATCCCCACAAAGATAGAAAAACCAGTTTGTGCGTGTGTCAGAGAGAGAGCGAGAGCGAGAGAGAGAGAGAGAGAGAGAGAGGTTTGAATTTATTAAAAGTTAAAAAATACAGAGGTCACAATACTGCCAAAAATAGCTCTACATATATCCACCAATCAGACCAGAGGAACAAACTGATGGAGGTTTAATCAGTTAATCAGCATCAGCTGTGTGTGTAAAAACATACAGAAGAAGAATGAATTGCGAAGCTGTGCTGAAAATACAGAAATGTGAAATTAATTTCCAGAATTGGAAGTTGAACTGTAAGAGCAGAAATACATTGACACATATATGCATACATGTGTTTCTCCTATATTGTATGGTTTCAAGGTCCATGACTTGAACGATGGGATTTCCTACTGTGGGTGAATGTGTCATCTCAATCAGCTGTGTGTCCTCAGATCCAGTCAAAGGTTGCCATGGGAAGAGGCAACAGGTTTCACAGAAGACACTGATATATAATATGTTCACATACTCTTTAAAATATAGGAGCTGTCACAAGTTGAAAACTCCTATCATCTCTGTGTTTGAGGTTACAGGCAAAACACAGACAAGCACACACACATTAGTTGCCATGGTGACTGTGCCACCCCGAGGGAGTGGAGGGAGGAGGGGCAGAGTGCAACTTAGACAGGTCAGACAGTGTGTATTTGTGTATTTGTATCTGCATGTACTACTGTATGTGTCTGTGTTTGCGTGTGTGGTGTATTAGTCTGTTTGTGTGTGTGTGTGTGTGNACACACACACACACACACACAAAACTTCAACACACATTCACATATGTGTATTTAGGTTTTTGCTATTTTCTTGTTTTTTTATGAAACCTGTTTATTTTAATTTTTAATTTTTTATATTATATTATTATTATTGTTTTAATGTCATTATTACCTGACTCTTTGGCAATATTGTCATTGTTACATTCATGCCAATAAAGCTAATTGAATTGAATTGAATTGAATTGAGAGAGAGAGAAAGAGAGAAAAATTGTGTGTGTGAGAGAGACAGAGGAAGGTTTGAATTAACTAACAGTTAAAAAGCACAGAGGTCACAACTCCCAAGAATAGCTCAACATCAATCCGCCAATCAGAACAGAGGAACAAACTGATGTTTAGTTTGTTTATCAACATCAGCTGTGTGTGTAACTATTGTTGCCTGACAAGTGCTCAGTCATTGAGACAGAGAGAGGTGGTGACGTTTCACTCAGAAAAGTCACCATCATTAAAAAACCGTAGCTCGTATCTGTGAAATGACTTTACTGTCAGCACCAGGAGGTATTGCTGAACACATTGATGTAAAAATTGTGTGGGCAAAGTTAAAAAAAGGCAGCGAAATCACAGTTTCAAAACACCTCTCATTTGTGTTTTGCTGAAGACCGTAGGAGACAAAATATCATTAGAGTTAATGAGACAGTTGAAGGATTTTCTGATGCTTGGAGGCAGACAGTTCAAAAACTGTATGTCCTATGGCTTAAATAGTTACATGATGTGAACCAGGACAAGTTTGTCTACGTTCTGAGGTGAAATTATGTATGAAGAGTGAAAATTGTGGAAACAAGAGCAAGTTTAACAGAAATTTTCAAGACGATTTTACAATAGTGTGAATGCTGATTCAGCATTCCCACTAATTAGGGAAGTTGTTACTCAAATCATGTAATACAGTCATTACACTACCTTTTTGTGCCTTTATTAATTACAGTGTGTTACATTTAGTTTGTTAACCACTTGCATAATCTGCATGCACACTCATTACACTTGCTAATTGGTCCCACAGTGCGTTTCTGATTGTGAGGCTTAATTAATGACTGACTTAGTGCTTAATCAGTGCTCTGTAAACCAGTTTCTGCCCCAATCTGTCATTAAAACAAGTGTTTGTGTTAATGAGAAGGTTTCTAATACCAGTTGCTATAGAAGATGGAGAGAAGGTTCACATTTTTTATATTTAATTTTTTATTTATCAAAGGGGAAAAAAAGAGTTGTTCCTTGATCCAACTTGTCTTGTGACTACATTGGATCTACTGAAGCTACACTTGGAAGAACATATGTAAAACCTGATGTTTAACTACAAATCTGTGTGTTACATAACTTTGTAGCTGCACTTTATTCTCTTGACATTTTGTATATTTCTGCCCTATAAAGCCAGTGAACATTTTTAACAAGTTTTAAGGCTGGTCGGCGAACTGTGACACAGTTGCAGGTAATACCTTAATTTTATGCATTTTAGGCTGATTATTGTACCTTAAATATTATTGTCACAGAACCTACTCTATACCAAAAAAACTAATCAGATACTGCACTCTGCTTTTGGATAATCTACAAGTAATGTGATGAGAAAATGTAGCTTTCTTGTCCAAGTTAGCTAGTTTGTTTTAGAAAATAAACTTTATTTGGATTATTTACAGTCTGGTTATATCTAAAATCAATATAATAGATTAATTGACAATAATATGTTTAAATATGTAATTTAAATGTAGCTTCATGACACCAAAACACATGAATTCCATTAGAGGCAAAGGCTGAAATAGCAGTAACTGCTAGTTTAGCAGTTATTTCTACATCATGACTACATTTAGCTACTGCCACATTTAGTTTTATTTGGACTAACAAAGTGAATTACTAGGATGTAGGTTCAACAAAATTAATATTTTTCAATCAGAGATAACACCTAGGGAAAAATTAGTTAAGTCAAGTTTGTTTCAGCTTTAAAGAGTAAACTTCACTTCTCTTGGTGGCAGTTTCTCAGTGGCAGAAAGTGCAGGTAGAGTCCACAGATTACACAGCCAGAGTGCAGTTACTGCAGTTTAGCTTGGTTTTTAGCTGTGTTTTGTTCTTACTGCAAATTTACTGTGCTGCTTTCACATAAATTATACCTTTTTGTGGCATAGTCATTTTTATAGGGTAAAACAGACGCCAAGAAGTCAGATGCTAATTTAAATTTTCAAACTCAATTTGGATCATATATGTAGTTCCTCCTTTTTGGCTTTGTAGGGCATATTTATCCAATTATCCATGGCAAGAATGGGAATATCCATAGGAAGACCTTATTAAGATGGGATTCATTTACGATCTGTGGCATTTTCACACCGTGACATCCTGCGGCTTCTTAGAGAAACTCCGTCCATAGCACCTGCCCTCCACACGATCCATCTTCGTGAAAAGGAGAGGCTCAATGCTGCAGCTCAGATCCATGAGGGAGAACACGCTGACGCTGATCTGGCAGCGGAATGCTATGAACGAATAGTATGACACGAAGGGCATTAGTGCCACGGGCGGCAGGTAGTTGACCACGATGATGGCCAGGATGATCAGCACCATCTTGAAGGCCTTCTTCTTCACTGGGTGCATCACCTCCTTTCCCGCCACAGAACGTCTAAGGACCCAGATGATGGAGATGTTGCAGAAGACCATGACTACAAAGGCGAAAAGGATGACACCGCTGAAGACCTCGTTGACACTCATGACTCCCAGGATGCACTTGGTGAGGCCGTAAGCCAGGGTGAGGCCCCAGACCACCACAGAAATGCTAACACGGATCTTATTGTCCCGGATACCAGTGAACAGTACTGGGTGGACCACGGCCATGTAGCGGTCTAGGCAGATACACACCTGCAACAGTAGATCAGTGAAGGAATATCATGTTACAGTATACTTCAACGCATTTCCCCGGCTTTAGTAGTATGAAAAGCTGTTTTGAGTTTGTGTCTGGAGAGAGTTGAATCTAAATTAATGGACTAGAATTTTAATTGATGAAAAACTGAAGAAGCTTTTCGGATTAAAGACAAAACATCAATTCAAAAACTCTCCAGCGATTTGAATTCTCCAGACATCAAAATACCTGGCTGATTAAAATGGAAGAAGATATACCTTTTGTCAAAAGACCAACATTCAGGCTCACATTTTTTAAATACTCATACTCAACATATAGGCAGACATGTCCTTTCTCTGTTGAAAATGAACACAAATCTGCAGGAAATTGGACTAAAGTAAACTTGAAGCACTTTTGAGTGCAAGGGAGCAAAGTTGATCTGAGCCCAAAAATAATTAAATAATTTAAATTACAATGTATAATTCTGCCTTGAAGCAATCTGGAAAAATGCTTTAATGAGATTTATATGCGTCTAAACTACAACAGCATTACATTACAAAATGCAAATAAAAAAATCAATGAGACAAATTAGGTTATGAGATGATGGTAGCATTTGCAGCAACCACTGTATATTATTTATTACTGTATATGAACTAAACTTTTGAGTTGATATGAGTTGATTGATGAAGGATTATGAGCAGTGTAACATCCAAAATACAGCAGCAAACCTTTTGCTTTTTAAGTGCAGCTGTTGAGCTTCACAGGACCCTGTATTATCACAGGCAACAGGTAAAGAAAGGCCTGGTTGTAGTGAAGTTGTAGGCAATGGAAGTCTTGAATATTAAATACATTGTGGCAGTTCTTAAACTCTGGCCTTTTTTTCAGGATGCAGAGTTTTCACTCCATTTATCATTGTGCTGGTGTATGGTATTACATACAAAAACTCACCAGAAAGAGTGGTGCTAAGTCCTTCATCCCATATGCAAACCTCTGAGAGTACCAAATGCGATTGTCATCCAGCAGCAGCCGGTTGACCATATCTATGGGCGTCATTAGGCAGAAGTAGGTGTCCAAGATGGCCAGGTTGAGGATGAAGATGTCAGACGTGGACGCGTCACTTTTCTTGGTGGCGATCTGCCAGATGACCAGGATGTTACAGGGCAGCCCCATGGCCAGGTTGATCACTTTGACCGCAAAGTAGAAAATGTAGCCGTAAGGGGCCACAGCGCATATTGGGAACTGGTACCATGGTGGAGGTCCACCAGGGGTGGTAGAGTTCACATCGACGTTGGTGGTGGGGTTCAGAGTGGTGTTGAACATTGTGGGGAAGAAGCTGCTGATGCTGAAAGGAGAGGCTGGGATGCTATGAGCAAGAACAGGGAACAAAGGGTTAGTTTTGATCTACATTTCATTTTTGTACATTTCAACCCCGAATGAGTGCCAATCACATTTTCAAGTCTAAATATTACAGTCAAACTCATAGCAACAATTATGTCCTTGCTTGTGATTTAAGTTTTGATTGAAGTAATTTCTGAAGTTTAATGCACCAAAATGCAAAAACACACTATTTATTCTACGGTCATGCATAGATGCACCATACAGAACACCTCATAGAGGACCATACAGTGGAACCAGACATCACATCAACCCACCTCACCTTAACAGAGTTCAGTGTCCTGCAGTCCTAGTCTTCTTCACATATTGCAGAACTTTCTTGCATGTAGCACCAGATCACTGGGGCCAGGGGCTTATAAACACGCTCCACAGGGACTAATGTCATTGTTGGATTGGGCCAGTCTGAGGGACAATGGCTATCTCTCCTCAGTGTGGTGTCCAACCCAAGCTGTGATTGAGCAGTAATGCAAAATAGAGTTGCTGAAACATCTTCAGTAATTGGGTAGTTTGGATACGTACAAAGGGCGTGTTTAGGTTGAGTTAGATAGGGTTGGCATTGTGTCCATGTAGAAATATTAATGACTTTCTTGTCATATTCTCTAGTGTTTGAGTAATTCATGTGGGAAGGGAACTATGTCTTTGCCTTTAGGGCTCTCTGAGTGTTGAACAACCTGCCTGAGGAGTGTAGTGTTGTTGTCTGTACCATCCTTTAAATTGCCCTTTTGTGTGACAAGGCGATGTCTGAGTTAATATGCATTAAGCATATTGCCAGTTGGCCTGTGGATGCTTTTTCATTTTTCTCATTTATGGTTCATAAAAGGGTAATCTGATCCCAGATCTGTTCCTGTGGGCAACTCTTATCTACAGCAGCACTGCAGCTGAACATTTGATCTCACTGATGTAACTGTGTACACTGTTCAGTAAACAGGTGATGCAAGGTAAGCATAAATGAGAAATCTAATGCAAGGTGTTACTAATGGACACGGACTGTGTTAAGTGTGGAGGAAAGACCCTGTTGGGAATACAAGCTTGCAAAGTCACGGAAAACACCCACTTACATAAATAATAGGTGTGTGTTTCGTAACATTTTTAATTAACCAAAAATTTAATATACAATCAGTTTACTCGTCAGCCTGTAAAAGCAGTTGTGGTCTGAGTCTAAGAAAAGAATCCGATGGTGCTTGAGATGTTGAATTTCAACAGAAAACCTGCCCAACAAACTGAGGGTGTGGAGTTTAAAATATGTGGGCATTTACTAGGCATACAGAGTCTAGTGAAGGATCAAGTTGCAATATGGGAAATGTAGGATCTAGTATTTTTGGATCTTAACAAATACTAGGGATTAAAAGTCAAGATGTCTCGGCCTCTGGTACTTCGATTTTGATCATTCTTTTTTATATCGGTCGCACCTAAATCCCTCAACTTTATGTATGTGCAACACAAAATCCCAGAGAACCCCTTTAATTTAGATGGACATGTGGTTGCACTAGATTTCTAACACAACATGACTTAAGAACACATCATCCAAGCATCAATACAAGACAGACTGTTCTCCTGTCGCCCCTTGAAGGACACAGGGCAGACTGTTGTTCAGAATCAAATCTACCAAAATACCAATGTGTTAGTCAGATGAAACTATAACACAGGAAAATAATAAAATACCATAAAACACTCATAATGATATGATAAATGTTGCCCTTACATGTACTGCCAATGAAGCCCATAATCACATTCATTTATATCATAGTTGTTTATTGATGTAATTATCAAAATATTTGACTCCTGTTAAGAATCTACAACTGGATGCTAATATATAAACAGATACTGAATGACAATAGAATATAAGTTATATAAAATATGTCTTCATAGGAGTTATACTGTAAGTGAATGTTTGAAAATACTGTAAATAAATAAACTACTATATATAACTATATATATATAATATACAATTAATTATGTGTTTATTTGCTGATATAAGTAATAGATGACACATTGGGGGTTAAAAAAAGTAAAAAAGTGAAATGTGTGTGTGTGTGTGTGTGTGTTAAAGCAGAACAGAACTGTTCTGTGACATCACCAGACAGAGAATCTTCACAGAGAACCTCCTTCCATCCCTTGGCTTTGATCTTAGAACATCTCAACTCAAGGAAGCTATAAATAGAAGAGTAGTTTACTTGTCTCAACCACAAGACAACTTATCACTTCAACTGAAAACAGGACGGTCAAAACTCTGAAGATGTCTCAACACAAAAAGGTATCAATAAATTAACTCAAGTACTGTACTTAAGTATAATGTGAGATACTTGTACTTTGAGTATTTACATTTCAGGCTACTTTACTACTCCGCTTTGACTAAATTTCAGAGGGAAATTTTGGGATACTTTTTATTGCTCTATGTTAATTTTACAGCTACTGTTATGAGTTACTTTTCAGATTAAGAGTTGATATACAACACACATGACAAGTATATAAGATTAAGATAAAGTATTGAAATTTTTGTTGAAACAACCTCCCAACAGTACATGACGCATAAAATTAGTTCAACCTCAACCAATTACAACATTTAAATACTGCTTACAATATTAGTGCATCAATAATAATGATCTAATAATATAACAACACTGACAGGGGTCATTTTGCATAATGAGTACTAATACTTTTAATATATTTTGTTCTTCTGTACTTTTACTTAAGTTCAATTTTGAATGAAAGGGTTTTACTTTATTTTATAGTGTGGTATTGCTGCTTTTACTTAAGTACATAATCTAAATACCCCTTCCACCACTGGAGAGTATGAAATAATCAGTTTGTTTTGGCAAATTGGACTATAAAAAGGGAACCTGACACTGTGCATGAGAGGGATGAGTTGTTGCATCAAATTTAAGCAGTTTGTTATACCGACTTTACAAACAGACTTTGCTGGCTCAGTGTGGGACTTCAGTCATGTGATAACAAGTGGTCATAAATAGCATACATTTGTAAATAAGTAGTTTAGAGATGTTGTGAAGTCCTCCAATTGTTTACAATCATCACTATACATTACATTGTTCCACAGGTGCTTGGTGACAACAGTAGTACTAATAGTAGCTGTATCTTATATTTTACCATTGTATGTTTTTTACAACAGATTGAAAATGCAAAGCAAAGCCACCTGGATCCAAAAGAAATGGAGAATGAGGCAGAACATTTCAAAGATAGAGGGATAGATTCAACCTCCAGACCCTCCAGCAGGGAAAGCGAGAAATCGGTCTCATCTGCTTCCTCAACCACCTCAGTGACCTCAGCAGCATGCCAGCATGCTCATCTCAGAGACACTGGACGGGCTGCTGCAAATATCGACGAGCTGATGCAGTCTATCTCCAGGTGGGAAGCTGAGGAACGCTCTAAATCAGAGGCTAGTGACGATGATAAATCTTCAGCCACAAGCCGTTGCACCCACCAAAAAGTGGAGCGGCAGTTGCAAAGGTTATTTGGTCTCCGGCAAGTATTTGCAGAGAACCAAGGAGAGTTGCAGGAAGTAACACAAGACGACCTGATCACAGAGATGGATTCAACACCAGGACCATCAGGACAAAAAGAACATGTAGTTACAACTGTCAGTACAGAGAAATCAGACCTGAGCTCTGTCCCTCTGGAACTGGTGAATGTGGCAGATGAGGATGTCACACCAGAGGGTGTCATGGAGGAATTGATGGAGGACAACCTGGTCAAAGACATGGAAAGATGAGGAAAAGAAGCTCAAGCTTTTGATCTACTTAACCCATCTTCCCTCTACTCCCCCTTATCCCTTCCTTTCTCTCTTCTACCCCACCGTTCCCACCATTGCCTCCCCTGTCTATACCCACCCCCTTTCCCCACTTTCCCCTGTGGGGTCAGAGGACCATGCTTGGCCCCCATGGAGGATTCTGGAGGATGCTGGAGAGTGTGATGGGGATCAATGGACCATGCTTGGCCCCCATGGAGGATTTTGGTGAGTGTGATGGGGGTCAGAGGACCAGGCCTGGCTCCCGTGGGGATTGCTGGAGGATGCTGGAGAGTGTGGTGGGGGTCAGAGGACCAGGCCTGGCTCCCGTGGGGATTGCTGGAGGATGCTGGAGAGTGTGGTGGGGGTTAGAGGACCAGGCCTGGCTCCCATTATACTTAAGTACAGTACTTGAGTTAATTTATTGATACCTTTTGGTGTTGAGACATCTTCAGATTTTTGACCATCCTGTTTTCAGTTTAAGTGATAAGTTGTCTTGTGGTTGAGACAAGTAAACTACTCTTCTATTTATAGCTTCCTTGAGTTGAGATGTTCTAAGATCAAAGCCAAGGGATGGAAGGAGGTTCTCTGTGAAGATTCTCTGTCTGGTGATGTCACAGAACAGTTCTGTTCTAACTGCTTTCACACACACACACACACACACACACACACACACACACACACACACACACACGTGGTTTATGAGGTCAATGTGTTTTTTCAGTTGTTTACAGGGACCCACCTTTCCCAACATCCTGTCAACTTAAAAATGTCAAAAATTTTCATTTGGTCTGCACAAGACAAATCTCACTTCAAAAACATAATTTCACTTTCAGATCATACATATATTGAATTTGTGATATTTCACAGGCTTATGGTGTCAGGACCAAATTGTGGTGTATGGGGACAACTGAGTTTATAAAGCCTGTTTACATACAACACACAAACCTAGCCACTTACTGGTTTAAGGGAACTGACAAACAGTACAAGGGATATACAAACATAATATTATATTTAACGTCTTAAAACCCACCGCTGGGTCCTTGGGTGTGGGGTGGGGTGTACTGGTAGCTACACTAGCATTTATGCACAATCCAGTGATAGGTTCTTGTACACAAACATGAATAAAATGAACGCAAATGGAGCCAGGACCTCCATTTCTTTTTCTGTGTAAGGCCAACCCCTGGCAGTCCATCTCACAGTCGAAAGCATATTGATCAGTTCCATCACAGGCAGCTGCTCCATCACTAACTGTAAGCTCTGCAGCAGGTAGTAAAGAGGGCCCAATACATTACCGGTGCTCAGCTCCCTGCCCATGAGGGCCTCCATCACAACAAGCAATGTCTGTGAGCTGTGAGGTTCCCTCATACCCCAGTCATGGACTGTTTGCCCCCATCATCTAGGAGGCTGTACAGAAGTCTCTGCACCCATACCAGTAGGTTCAGGAACAGCAGTTTTCCTTCAGCTGTTGCTCTGCTGAACTCAGAATTAAACATGGTTATGTCTTATTCTATATTAGGATAAATTTGACATGGCAGCCTTCACCTCAATTTCCTGGTATAGTTTCCTTCCACTTTGATGGGTATTGGCCTTTCAGGAGAGTTTCTGAGTTCTGATGGTAGATTATCTAACCCGCTTCCATATCGTAAGGAAAAAAAAACACTTTCATGATCTTTAAGCATAGCACTTATTCTTTCATGAGGCAGAACACTGAAAATCTCCCTGTACCTGATTGTGATGTTTGGTAGTGTATCCTTAATCTAGTAAAAGAGAATGCATTTATGAGCAATAAGAAGGTTGTCTAGAAGTTTGTAGTGACTTCCTTGGAGGGTAAAGCCTAGTATAAACAGCCCTGGGTTTTTTCTGATGGTGGTCTTGAAGATACCACTCAATTCCTGAGTAATGTTGCTCCAGTATCAACCAATAAATCTCCACTCCCAAAAATAGTAAAAGTGAGGGCCAAGATCTGTTTTACATTTATTGCAAATAGGAGAGATGAGCAGGGATATTCTGTGAACATTTACAGGAGCCATGTGATGCCTATGCAAGATTTTACATTTTATCTCCACAAGTCTGTTACATCAGTTAGTATACTTTAAACTAATCACTTACATGCTAATTTTCTAATCAATATTTTGTTACAATATGCTGTTTAATGTCTTCATTGAGATGTAGGTAGTGTTCAGATTTTACCTGCCTCTTCTTTCACAAGTTTTGTTTGCGCTGATTGGTTACATAGCCAATTACATTAATGTCTTCATTAAGGGGGGAAGATGCAATGAAAACACTAGCTGTCGTAAAGACAGGAGGTTTGATTAATAGTTTACGACTGTTGTGATAAATGTTTGAGTTACTTGACTTGAGTA
>LKNJ01009763.1:0-17272 GCA_002120245.1 Maccullochella peelii | reverse complement strand
GCATCCTGACTGGCGGCGTGGAGGACATGTTGAAGGTCCACCTGGGCTCCGTTTTCATGCCTGGGACACCTGCTGGGCATCGACGTGCACGATGTGGAAGGATACCCTGAGGTGAGAACGCAAGACTTAAATTCTGAGATTGCTAACATCACAAACAACCAGAAGAAGAAAACACAATCCTGTTCCTCCAATATTGATGTGTCATCAATAATAGAGAGAACCTCTGTGCAGAAGTGAGTGCTGAGCTAAAAGAGGCCAAGCTGCAGGAACAAGTTCATGAGGATAGAAGAGAGGGGAAGGTGAAATGCTGTCTGAACTCTGAACACAGACGGTTTCAGGTTGTGGTGGAGGATTCTGTACAGTTCTGCTTATCTGACAACTAAATACAGAAGACAGTTAACCCACAGAAGCTCCAGTGGAACTGCTGAGTGTTCATAAGCACAAGGTGTCAGCATGTGAAGTACGCTGTGAAGCAATACGGGGCTCAGTCAGTCTGTGGATATAATATACTGTTGGCTAGTTTCAGTAATGTAATGTATTTTGAGTTACAGTGAGAAGGTATAATCATAATGTACTCCTCATAATAAAGAGTACTAGACACTGAACTTAAACAAACACTAACACAGATCTGCCAGTCCTTTTCTTCAAAGTATAGCTTATATCCCTAATTGAATACCACAGCATGTGATGTTCAGTAGGGTTATGGGTTAAACATGCAGAGAGTAAGACAGCTTTTTTCAGGCAGAATGATTCAACAAAGCATGTTATCCATCTTAATCATAATGTGTTGCTTTTAAGTAGCTGAGAATATGATAAAAGCATGTAGAAATGCAGAAAATGGTATTCAAATCCACACACACTTTCCAAACCAAAGTTACGCCCTTGGCTGCAGGTATCCTACAATATATTTCATCCAAAATAAAAATAAAAATACTAGCTCAACACTATTATCAAAAAATGTCAACAAGATTGTTTTTCGTAACTGTGGTTTTAATAAACTGTACCGTTATCCAGGGGGTGGAGCGTATTGACGAGCCTGGACTGAAGAGTCTTCGAATGGGCCGCCCGGTGCAGGATAGGATGGTCCTCACCGTGGAGCCCGGCATATACTTCATTAACCACCTGCTGGACCAGGCCCTGGCCAATCCTGCTCAGAGCTGCTTCATCAACAACCAAGTGCTGGCTCGCTTCCGTGGCTTTGGAGGGGTCAGTCTGCCTGCACAGTTTTCATTTGGTTGTGTTTGTTGGATTGGATTCACCAGAGGGGTAATAGAAATTAATCACGTTGTCTACAGGAGTAATGCTACAAAGCCCACTAATACTGAAGTTAACTCACCAGAGAGCTCGCAAGGCAACACTTACTCTATATTTGGTCCACAGAATGAAAACATTGCTTTTCTTTCATGATGTTTGACTGTGACACTAAAGTCACTTTAAGCAAATTTCAAGTAATGCAAAGTAAAGACTACAATGTATTACAGTATGAAAATTACTGAGACTTAGACATGGTAATTCAGGAAATTTGATAAATCCTCATGGGAAGTCGTGATGGAACCAGACTGTTTGACCTTTCTGAACTGAAATGTTTCGTGAAGGATCGCAGATATGCTTTGACTAATTCATGTAAAAGTCATTTAATTTGACAATGAATCTTATTTAATTCAATTCAGTTTTATTTATATAGCGCCATATCATAACAACGTTATCTCAGGGCACTTTGTCATAAAGAGCAGGTCTAGACCGACTCCTTATGTGTACAGAGACACAACAATTCCCACCAAGAGCAAGCACAAGCGACAGCAGCAAGGAAAAACTCCCTTTTAACAGGCAGAAACCTCGAGCAGAACCAGGCTCTGGGTGGGCGGTCATCTGCCTCGACCAGTTGGGTTGAGAGAGAGGAGAGGGAGAGAGAGAGCATGAGGAAAGCGAACATGCACAGCACAGTTTAATGAAAATTCATGAAATCTCAAAGTACCAACTTAGTTGCAGAGATCAGTTAACGTAGTAGCTTCAATGAGCCTGGTACAGAAGCTCTGCAAGGTCCAATAGACATTTAATAGGGACAATTTGGTTCCTAATTTTATTATTCACTTTTAAATAAGTAGTTTAGATAAAATGGCAAAATAGTGCCCTGCTGGACTTACTGTCTCTGATCATTAAGTTGTTGAGTTATCAAATGATATAACAATGATAATCAGTATTATGAAAATGTATAAAGGTAGTTATATATTCCTATAAGGGCTGTGGTACATTCACACATAACTAAATGTTAAGTTAAAATCTTCCATGTGAATATAGATTTTTCAGTAACCAATCTAGCTCATATTGAGCTTATGAATTCTTATGTGCATTTCCATTTTTGCATCGACTGTGTTTGACTTTGAACGTCTCCCAGCTTTGATTCTACCATGTTTGACTGACTCCTGTGTTGCTACCATGTGCAGGTTCGCATTGAAGATGACATTGCAGTGACAGCTGACGGTATAGAGCTGCTGACCTGCGTCCCTCGCACCGTGGAGGAGATTGAGGCTTTCATGGCTGACTCTGCAAAACCCTTCAGCCCCGTTGTCAGCAAGTAGAAGTTCTGAATGACGTCTCACAGTAAAGTCTGAGCTGTACGCTGGTATCTTTAATTACTGCATATAAACAACAAAGAATGAACCTGAAGTTATTACTCTCTATATCTATCACTGTAGCAATGTTGCCACTTGGGGGCCCTTCTGACAGGTGAAAACACAGATCCACACACCGTTACTTGACTGACCACAACTCTTTATTCATACTCAGTACAACTGGAGGATCACTCAGCTGGTCTCTCAGTTAGCCAGCTCCTCTCCTCTCCTCTCTCTGTATCACTGGGCAGGGGTCTTTCCTCCTAGCTTCCCATCTCTCTGTGTCAGTCCTCTCCACAGCCGTCAGTCCTCTCCACAGCCGTCAGTCCTCTCCACAGCCGTCCCTGCTCTCCTACTAAGTAGAGCCCATGCTTACTAATTGCTCCCCACCTGGGCCGCTTGGATTGCTGACACTGACTCCTGAGCCACTCCCCCACTCTCTCCTCTGCAGCTGAGCACAATCAACCACACTCCACAGTCAATAATGCATGACAATAAGCAAAGAGCATGAAATGTTTCTTACAGTATCTTTTATAAAGCTTTCATAATGTTTTGAAAATTGTGATAAATATTAAAGTGACTAACATTAACAGTGTATTAAGGTAGAGTTTAAAGTGACTAAGGGACAAACTACCTTAATACACTAAAAGTGTTCATTTCTGTGACTCCTGGAAAAAGAAATGTATTTTGTTTTATAATAATTCTTCTCATGTTCCTTTGTAAACATTGATTCATAAAAAATGCTTTAAAATTAAACATTTTAATTTACAACTGTGTGCAGCAGATTTTTGTTTACATAGTTGGCCTTTTGAATTCATTCATACAAATCAGTACAAACTTTCTGTGAACCACGCAGTAACCAGAGTAGTCCTCTTGTCCTGACTGAAGAAAACAGTTCCTCTTTAAGATGGAGTAATAAATCAACGTATAAGAAGTGGAAATTGTACAATATGTTTGTTTAAGACCGCTATTGTTCTCTAGATGGATGACTTAAATCAGAGACATAATTTCTTCGTCCTGTATGTGATGTAAAACGCTTAAGCTTGACGCTTTGAGTGCTTAAAATGTATTCGAAAAGTGATGGATTCTGGTATTTTTGTTAATCTTCTTGAATGTTCACCATGCTGGCACATTCAGAATAGTTATTTCTCTCATAAATTGAATTGATTGCCTAATTTAGTCATCCTGAACTTAAACATTGATGTGCTCAGTACACAATACTCATGGATCAGAGGTAAATAGTGCTTGGGGAAAAACTGACAACATGTAATACAACACAGGTGCAGTGTTCAGGTTTTGAATGAAACAGAAAAAAAGGGTGTTAAAGCAGACAACACTGGTTGATAAACAAGTGTATGCACTAACTCTAGATTACAGCGGGCCAAATACGATGCATTTATTTAGTACATAAAGGGTATCAATAAAATACTTACTGGGTACCTTTACCAGGGCAAAAATGTAAGAAAAAGGGAAGAGATTCCATGGGTGAAAGAAGGAGCAGCAACTGGTTTAAAAGGGACTTAAATACACTACACAAAGTATTTTTAATTATAGTACAGATTTGATGAGGTTGGTGGTGTGCCTTGTGTTTGTACTATGTCTGCAATGTTGTTAAAATGAGGGGGTGGGGGGCGTGAGCTGTCAGATATCTTGAATTGTTACAAAACCTAAATGTTAAAATAAAAACTGAAAAATGTTAAGGTGTGAAAATGACCAAAACATGAAAGACACACTTGCATCTGTTGGCCACCAGGGGACACTGTCATTCTATGAAAAATGATTATTAATTCTGCTTACTACAGAGGCACTTGCTGCAAACAGCAACATATCTCGACTATTTTATGCTGTTAATAAACTCATGAATCTCCAATGTGAATAGACAAACAATACAAGAATCAACTTGTCTGATTTGCAAATGATTACAATTAATATATTAAAGATGGGAAAATTTGCTTTTAAAAGTCAGGCAACTCGCAGTCAGTAAGATATCTTACTGGTGGCTACACTGATATGGTCAATACAAACGAAAAATGCCTTAAGTTAAAATGAATTCAAAGAAGAATAACTTGAATCTTTCCATGACTGAATGTTTACACAGTCAAAAGGTTTGGAACAACATGGTGTTAAACTTCAAGTTCGCATTACTATATGTCTTTTGTTTTTTGAAAGACTCCCACAAAAGTGACAGTGGCAAGGACGGAAAACCGAGTCAACGACTGCCATACAACAAAGCACAGTCAAGCATTCAGGTGGGACACGGTGAGAAATTGACCCCAGATACAGTCATTTCATCAGGCGTTGCAGCGCGCCACAAGACAAGCAGACAATTGTGCAAATTACGCAGAGGCTTTGTCAATCAAGCAAAACTAAACAGACATATCCGCGTATCGCCGACAGTCTTTCCAACAATACTCAGGTAAACAGGGGCAACACGTGGTACAATTCTGTCATCGTGGACAGAGCGGTGCCGTGTGGACTGCGCCCGACCTCGTCTGTCAGGGCTCCAGGAGCTGCGCAGCTTCCGATGAGCCTTCAACAGCACGCAGGGGCCAGCGTGTCGTAATTTGCACAATTGTCTGCTTGTCTTGTGGCGCGCTGCAACGCCTGATGAAATGACTGTATCTGGGGTCAATTTCTCACTGAGTCCCACTTGAATTCTTGACTGTGCTTAGTGTATGGCAGTCTTTGACTCGGTGTTCCGTCCTTGCCACTGTCACTTTTGTGGGCATCTTGTATAAAAATAGGATACATAGGAGGCTAATGCACGTTTTGGATTCATGTTTGTCACGTTTTGCATCCTCATAGTTGAGACACAACATTTCATTTCAACTGCAATGTTTACTGGAATCACAAATGAACTTAAACTTGAAGTCCAAAATATATTTCCTTGACTTTTATACAAAATAAATGGAGCTTTTAATAATTTTATTTTTTTTAAATTACGAAATGTTATTTCTTCACTAACTTTTACTGACAGATATTACTGAATTTATTCCTGTATTCCTGCCTGTAATGTCCCGCGCCAGCAGCCTAAATGTTAAAATAGTGTGATGGCTCATGTTTCCAGCAGACAAATCAACAAAACAGTACTGCAATGGCAGCTGTGGCTAGATGACATGTGATTTAGCTTATAGCCCACCAATCAGCATACAAGTGATCAAAGTTGATATTTTATGGATATGTCATGAGAATTATTAATGCATCCATTTTACACAGCAATATTGGCATTTTACCCAGAATTCCAAGGGGCAGTTAGCAATTAGCACCACATTGAGTGAACTGAAACCTAGTGTGAAGAATAAAGAATATATCTACACAGGAGTTGCCTTTTGTTAATTGTTTGCTTTATTGTATGTTTCTTTAGTATGTACTTCTCAGTAATGAGCAGGTATCCATTGAACAAGGCCTTGACTACAGTACAGGATATATTTAAGACAAGAGAGGATTGAAAGAGTCAGCACAAGNGAAGAAGAAGAAGAAGAAGAAGAAGAAGAAGAAGACACTTGTGTTGCTCAGCTGCCGTGAAGCTGGTGCTGCTGGTGGAAAACAGGCTTATGTGTTAAATTAAATAAAATATAAAAAGCTAGAAGTTTGGGAATAACAAACAATATGTATTAAGAGAAATAGGCTGCAGCAAGGTTATATAAACAATAATCATACATGACAAAACATCACCAAGCACAGGTGTGATCATTCAACAACACAGACCTTTCCTCCATTTGTGTCAGTTCCACACCGGCCTAATTTTCAAGGCAACACATTTCTTTATTGTTTTACAACGTTGACACAGTGGATGTAATCTTTTGGAATATTTTTTCATGATCTTTAATACATAGCCTAGCATTAATTGGTTGAATAAATTACAAAAAACAATAATACATAGGTTACAGATCCAACCGTCCTGACAGCCCTGACGTCTTCAAACAGACAAGACAGCATTGAGTAGGCTACTAGTCTATTATCTGCATCATGTCAAAGTGTCAAAAATTAGTCCATCCTATTCAGCGGTACAAAGATGGTGGTTTCCACTATCTGCTCATCCTCGGTGCCGGAATGCGCGCTAACAACATCCGGCTTCGCTCGGTGTCTGTGGGGCTCGATGGGTGCCTGTGCTGGCGTCCCTTGTGGCATCCGACGGCATCAGTGCTGTCCATGCAATCACCGTAGCGTCGAGGCGGCAACTCCGTATTCCGACTGTATTTAAAGCACTCCAATGCAGACCTTGTCTCACTGACGGTGCCCACGTTTCTTTTCTGGCCATTGCCATGTCTGACACACTCCCCCTCTGATACTCACTCGCCAGACACTGTTTCCACATTTGAAATCGCCGTACTTTTCAGATTATTGGCTTTGATTTGGCTGAGGCTGCCCCTTGGAATTCTGTGTAACTGCCAATACTGCTGTGTAAAATGGATGCATTAATAATTCGCATGACATATCCATAAAATATCAACTTTGATCACTTGTATGCTGATTGGTGAGGTGTGCTATAAGCTAAATCACATGTCTTCTAGCCACAGCTTCCATTGTAGTAGTGTTTTGTTGATTTGTCTGCTGGAAACATGAGCCATCACACTGTTTTATCATTTTGTTATGTTTTAATATCACGTCTCCTCACGTGCAATCGAACCCTCGTTAACACTGCGCCAGGAGCCAGAGGAAAATGAGCTGCATCACCGTTTTCAGCCCTAACAAAGAGTCGGGTCTGTTTCAACATTTAGGCTGCTGGCGCGGGACATAGTAAAGCACTTATGTGTAGAAAAAGTGTCCTCTCTGTGAGTAAATCGACTTCAGCGTGACAGACGTCGCTTCAGGATCGATGAATGTTTTATTACAGGCAGCATTATCTTCTAATAGGCCTACATGAATAAATTCAGTAATATCTGACAGTAAAAGTTAGTGAAGAAATAACATTTCATAATTTAATAAAATAAATCATTAAAAGCTCCATTTATTTTGCATAAAAGTCAAGTTGAAATGAAATGTTGTGTCTCAACTATGAGGGTGCAAAACGTGACAAACATGAATCCAAAACGTGCATTAGCCTCCTATGTATCCTATTTTTATACAAGATGCCCACAAAAGTGACAGTGGCAAGGACGGAACACCGAGTCAAAGACTGCCATACACTAAGCTAATTCAAGTGGGCGGCTGTGGTACAGAGGGTAGTGTGGTTGTCCAGCAACCCCAGGGTTGGTGGTTCGATCCCGGCTCCTCCTGTCCACATGTCGAAGTGTCCTTGGGCAAGACGCTGCCCCCGGTGGAGGCCAGCATGGCAGCTGTGTCCCCATTGGTGTGTGAATGTGTGTGTGATTGGGTGAATTAGACTACGGTTAAAAGCTTAGATTACTGTACAGCGCTTTGGGATCCGTTTCAACGGTTGAAAAGCGCTATATAAGTAATAGTCCATTTGCCAGTCCATTCCATTTAAGTGGGACACAGTGAGAAATTGACCCCAGATACAGTCATTTCATCAGGCGTTGCAGCGCGCCACAAGACAAGCAGACAATTGTGCAAATTACGCAGAGGCTTTGTCAATCAAGCAAAACTAAACAGACATATCCGNGAGGATGATCCCATGGCTCCTGCAAAAATCAATCCCCTCCACAGAAAGGTGGGAGGAATGATTGTCAAGAATTAGCAGCACTTTTAACTCCAGGGAGGACTTGGTGTGAGTCTGGAAGTGCTTGAGGAAGACCAAAAAGTCTTCCTCTTGCATCCACCCAGACCCATTTGCTGTACCAATACAGCTAGGAGGGCCATTGTTGGTAAAGAAAGGCTGGAACTTTTTGCGGGGGAATATGAGAAATGGTGGGATGGAATTTCCCAAGGCATTTACAGCACATGCAAGTGTGATGAGAGTACCCCGTTCCGCAGACGTCACTGCGCCGACTTGTTTGACTCCCTTTCTGGCCACAATTTTTTCAGGACTTTGGACAGTGGTGATTCCTGTCTCGTCCACATTCCAGATGTCTTGTGCAGCAAATTTGTGTTTGGTCAGCACAGCAAACAGGTTGTCAAAAAACATGTTTACATTTGTTTTATTGAAGCTTGTAGCCCGCGAGAGGCTGGGAGCCTGAGGGCTTCTTATTGAAAGGGTAGGGTGCCTTTTCAAAAAAGCTGTAAACCAGTCAGCTCCAGCCATCCCTTTCTCTGCCCAGGTTTCAGGATAGTTGCAGTTGTAGGCCTTTGCTAAATCATAGGCAAACTTCCGTACCTAAAATGAATAAATTGTTGTGAATTAGTTGCACACATAATAAATCTACATATAGCCTACTCTAGCTTAATATGTAGCCTACCTCCTTTGGGCTCAACCCATAGTACAAATCTGCTGCCTGCGTCAAGTAGTTTCTCAGAAGGATTTCCTGTTCTGTGGAGAAATCCCTCTTGGGGGGTCCAGTACCCTACTATGGCACATGATTTGGATCCCTGGCACTCAAGCCTCTGCCTCTTCTTGTGAAAACGGTACAGGGTCACATGGCAAATGCCATACGATTTGGCCACTCCCCTGACTGATTTGCCTTGTTTTACTTCATCTGAAGCCCTCTCCAGCAAAGGAAGTGGGACTCCCCTGTCTGTCTTCCCTTTTCTGATATTTGGCATGCTGTAAGCAAACACGTGTTTCCACTGACTATTAGCAGTTGAAAATTAGCCAAGATGGCTAAACTGGCACATTTACAGAAATGTCTATTAATGTGCACTGTTCCTGTAACTTATAAATAAAATAAATTAGCATGCAACTGATTATCATTAACTTAGCATGTAATCTAGTTTATGTAGGCCTTTAGGTTTTTAAAATATAAATGAAAGTACTTGCTTCTGGGACGGTTGTAACAAGGCGTTACAACCGTCCCAGTATCACCAGCCATGTTTTCACCTCATTGACACGTCAGTCATTTCTATTTTTAGCTTACAAAACAGTGATTCTAACAATACTTGATTGGATTCCTAGACAATTGATCTCAGGACAGTATCCAAAAAATACATCTGATAGAAAAGTTAAATTCTTACCTCAAAAAAACAGTTTTGCTGATAACTTTCTCTGGGAGTTTCAAATGTGGCTCCTTTTTTGTCAGCAGGAAGACAATCTAACAGAGCATGTGCACAGTGAGTGAAATCACTCTAGCTTGTTTCTGATTGGAGGAATTCAAGGTGTTACAACCGTCCCATGTTACAACTGTCCCTGGTCTCCCCTACATTATTACCTTGCAAAACTTTGTTACGTGCGCTTAGCGCAGTGTTTCCGCAGTTGTTTCCATCGTTATTAGGCTACAAAGTCAACACTTCAATCATCTCCCTGAGAAGGAGTCCGGTAGACAAGACGGAAAAAAATCGCCGAGAAGGAGCTGGAATGAACGGCATTGTTTGACTCCTCACCTGCCGAGCTTCATGGAGTCAGACAGCAGAAGTTTCCAGCCCTGGAGAGACTACATAGGAATGTCGGACACAATTAGAGAAATCCTGGGTCGGAGCTCCGCCACTGAGTCCTCACTGCCAGTCTCCAAAGCTCCGCACTCGGACCGCGATGACCAGTGCGAGGCACTGATGTCTGTCCGCATTAACGCAGTTTGCCAAAGTGGCGACCTCGGAGCAGCCTGTGCGCCAGATCTCGCAGTTGAATCTACACTGCCAGGCTCCTTGGCTCATCAGCGTCCACCTGATGGTTTACGGTACGCGCCAGACTTCTTTCGTGCTGATACATCAAACGGGGTAGATTTGAAGCTAGTGTCAAGACCGACGGGGTCCCCGAGGCCAAAAGAGCGCATGAAGACCACTCGTTTCAAAACACCGGATCCACCAGCGTTACCTCCATCACCTGAGCGCATGTTCTGCAGTTTCTGCAAGCACAACGGGGAGTCTGAGATGGTGTACGGATCCCACTGGTTGAAGAACCATGCCGGAGATGTTTTGTGTCCCTATCTGCGGCAGTATGTGTGTCCTCTGTGCGGAGCCACGGGGGCCAGAGCTCACACCAAGCGCTTCTGTCCAAAGGTGGACAGCGCCTATAGCTCCGTGTACGCCAAGCCCAGACGCTGAACCACCAGGTGGCAGGTAGCAATAAGACTCAGAAGGCTGAATCCTCCTTTGAGTGTGATTTTATTTATTAGCATGCGTGTGCTTTTGCTTTTGTGTGTTTTGGTTTGGTTTTCATTTGCATGCACGTTTGCTGTGTAGCTTTCTATAATGCTGATTGGAGTTATTGTCCAGCTGGTCTTTCTGTCGGCCTAGCCGTCCGTTTGGTGTTTGAATTTTACAGGGGGCTTTCAAGAATAACTGCCAGATATTATGTTTGGGAGGAGACTCGTGTCAAAGGAAAATGTAGCCTATGTTTTTACATATTTTTAAAACTTGGCTCTGATGTCCAGTTTCATATCTCCTGTCCATGCATTGACTGATTCTAATACTATCAAACCTTTATAAGACCACGCAGTCATGTCAGCATTTTAAATTTTTAGAGTGACTTGTTCTTGTTCTGAGGTGTAGAGTAAATACCTGTTCCTGAGGCATGTTAATTTTATTTTGAATATTGTAGATGTGGCTCTTCTAAAATGCCATTTCAGCTCTTCTGTCTTTGTGGCCAAAAATCTGTGTGAATATTCTTGTATGACAGAATTTATAAATGTCCAAATTCACAACATCTGTGTTTGTATTCTTTGTGAGAGTTTCTCACATTCTTTGTGAGAGTTTCTCACATTCTTTGTGGGAGTGGGGAGTGGGGGTATATACGTCCGGATATATCACTACTGACAGAATAATACTCCTTACTGACTAAATAAACAACATTTGGCTTTATTTGGGGAGAACCAGAACAACTGAGCCATTAAACTCAACATTCCAGCTGTCAATGATACAAGAAGAGTGGCAACAGACTTATAGTGAAATATTTAAACGGTTGTACAGTGGCACAAGTGCCTCCCTTACCCACAAACCATTGGGTCAACAGCAAGATCAGGAAGGCAGGGACTTGAAACAAATCCTCAACGGATGGAGCTCCTTGAACTTTTACTGCCACGGCGCAGGTTCTCCAGCTCTCTCTGAGTGGCCATGACCTTTCGACTAGAAGATGGCAACAAGAGGACAAATGCTGATTATCAGTTTTCAGTAACTTCAATAATTACATTGAGTTTGACCACAAGTAGGACAGATTAAGGCAGGTGATCGGGATAAATGAGTGATTTAGGGAGGGGGGGTGTGCTGGTAAAAGTGGCTCAACATGTACAAGTTTGTAGACAAAACTGCAACATGTTCACACCATCAAGTATTTCTCTCTCAAACACTATTTTCTGCATGTTTAGAGGTACAGATTTGTTTTAATGAAGCAAATTTGTAAATTCCTTCTTACTATATCAAACTGTTTTAATCCCAACCTGTAAAAACATTTTTTTTTGTATTTTGGCTTTTACTAAACTCCTAGTTAAGTTAGATTTGTTGCCCAGTTTCTCTCAGTGCACCCTCCCCCCACCCATCCACATCAATAACCCTTCAGGTCTTGACCAGGCAAGGTGCTGTGTCCCTCAGATGGCCCTGGCCAAAGGTGCCAAGCAGTCTACAGCTGACTTCACACTCCAGCCAATCAGAGCACAGGGGCGGGTGTGAAGGGGATGAAACTAACCAATGGTATTACAAGTCAAAAGTTCACCTCTGGGAGGAGGGAGCAGGAGCTGGGTGCAGAGGGAGGTTAGGAAAAAAAGAAGTGGCAAAAAAAGGAGATAAAAGAATAAAAATAGATGGAGCAAAATAGCACAAGAGAAACATTTACTAACTTTAGAGAGGAGAGTTCTCTGATGAGCCCACAGATCAGGTCCGTAGCGTCTTCCTGACTGTCTGAGGAACCAAGATCTTCCTCCCTCTCCATCACCTCCTCCTCACTGTATGGGGAGAAAGTGAAAAGTCAGATGGATAAAAAGTGGTGTATAAGCTTGTAACAAAATCCTATATTTGAGTTTGTTAATTACATGAGTGCTAAAATGTGTAGATATGCTAACTTATATGACACAGGGAAATGTCTGTTAAAAATACTGATGTTTTCTCAAAGATATGGTGATGGAATTAAACAAAATTAAGCATGTCTATCTGAATTCACTGCATGTTAATCAGAGTTTTTGTAAAAATCTAATACTTTTCTCTGTCCTTGTTTACAATCTCAAAACTTTTACTTCCTTTCTGATAGTGCTAACAACGTTTTTTTTTTTTTTTTTTTTACAACCTGTCAATCAGTAAGTTGTTTGTCTAGGTGGAAGAGGACACCAAAGCCTAAAATGAGCTAAACCCTGAGCTTGTTTGCACTGGGTGTTTATCTTTAGAGCCAGTCTACAAAGGCTCACTTGCTTCCCCAGCTTTTCCTCTCTTCACACCACTGTCAGGTGTCAGGGTTCTCGTGGGATTTAGCCACCTTCCCTACTTCCTTACGTCAGAGCAATGGTGTTTAGCTGCGAGTCCGACACGTAATCCAAGTACCCAGGTCCAAACGGGTCAGTGGTGTCCCTGGTCTGAGGGGGGTCAGTATTCACAGTAGAAGGACCAAAACAAGGTTCATCATCAGGATCACGCTGTGTGCAACAAAAAGAAATCAACCATTTCTGTAAAGGTACACAGTAAAATAAACTTTAAAATAAACAGTATAGACTGTTTATTAGATTACTATAAGACTGTTAGAGAAGAGTGACAGCAATTCAGAAAGCAACTATCTGGCTTCTCTCTACCTTTATTAGTTGCAGCTGATTGTCAGACGTCAATTAAAGCTTAGGCATTGCTAGTTAAGTATTGAGCTTAATATGAATGATTTGTGTAGCTGCTTTTGTAATTGTGATTTACAGCAGGACTGCACCTAAACAATTATTTTCATTAGCAGTTATTCTGTCTTTTCGTCAAATTGGTCATTTTGTTCAACCAACAGTCCAAAACACAAAGATATTCAATTTACAGTGATATGAAACAGAGAAGAGCAGCAAATCTTCACATTCAAGAAGCTGGAACCAGCAAATACACTATATGGACAAAAGTATTGGGCCACCTACACATTACACCTACAGGTGCTTTAATGACATCCCATTCCAAATTCATAGGCATTAATATGAAGTTGGTCCCCCCTTTGCAGCTGTAACAGCTTCCACCCTTCTGGGAAGGCTTAGTACAAGATTTTGGAGCGTGTCTGTGGGAATTCCTGCCCATTCATCCAGAAGAGCATTTGTGAGATCAGACACTGATGTTGGATGAGAGGGCCCGGCTCGCAATCTCCGTTCTAGTTCATCCCAAAGGTGTTCAGTGGGGTTGAGGTCAGGGCTCTGTGCGGGCCAGTCAAGTTCTTCCACACCAAACTCATCCAACCATGCCTTTATGGACCTTGCTTTGTGCACTGGGGCACAGTCATGCTGGAACAGAAAAGTCCCTTCCCAAAACTGTTTCCACAATGTTGGAAGCATAGAATTTTCCAAAATGACTTGGTAAGATGAAGCTTTAAGATTTCCCTTCACTGGAACTAAGGGGCCAAGGCCAACCCCAGAAAAACAACCCCATAGCGTTATCCCTCCTCCACCGAACTTTGCAGTTGGCATAATGCAGTCAGGCGGGTAACGTTCTCCTGGCATTCGCCAAACCCAGACTGCCAGATAGAGAAGCGTGATTCGTCACTCCACAGAACACGTTTCCACTGCTCCAGAGTCCAGTGGCGGCGTGCTTTACACCACTCCATCCGACGCTTGGCATTGTTCTTGGTGATGTAAGGCTTGCGTGCAGCTGCTCGGCCATGGAAACCCATGCCATGAAGCTCCCGGCGCACAGTTTTGGTGCTGACATTAATGCCAGAGCTGGTTTGGAACTCTGCAGTTATTGAGTCAGCAGAGCTTTGGCGACTTCTACGCACTATGCGCCTCAGCACTCGGCGACCCCGCTCTGTAACTTTACGTGGTCTGCCACTTCGTGGCTGAGTTGCTGTGGTTCCTAAACGTTTCCACTTTGCTATAATACCACTTACAGCTGATCGTGGGATATCTAGGAGAGAAGAAATTTCACGAACTGACTTGTTGCAAAGGTGACATCCTATTACAGTACCACGTTCGAATTCAGTGAGCTCTTTAGAATGACCCATTCTTTCACAAATGTCTGTTAAGGCAGACTGCATGGCTAGGTGCTTGATTTTATGCACCTATGGCAATGGGACTGAATGAAACACCTGAATTCAATGATTAAGAGGAGTGGNAAGCATAGAATTTTCCAAAATGACTTGGTAAGATGAAGCTTTAAGATTTCCCTTCACTGGAACTAAGGGGCCAAGGCCAACCCCAGAAAAACAACCCCATAGCATTATCCCTCCTCCACCGAACTTTACAGTTGGCATAATGCAGTCAGGCAGGTAACGTTCTCCTGGCATTCGCCAAACCCAGACTCGTCCATCAGACTGCCAGATAGAGAAGCGTGATTCGTCACTCCACAGAACACGTTTCCACTGCTCCAGAGTCCAGTGGCGGCGTGCTTTACACCACTCCATCCGACGCTTGGCATTGTTCTTGGTGATGTAAGGCTTGCATGCAGCTGCTCGGCCATGGAAACCCATGCCATGAAGCTCCCGGCGCACAGTTTTGGTGCTGACATTAATGCCAGAGCTGGTTTGGAACTCTGCAGTTATTGAGTCAGCAGAGCTTTGGCGACTTCTACGCACTATGCGCCTCAGCACTCGGCGACCCCGCTCTGTAACTTTACGTGGTCTGCCACTTCGTGGCTGAGTTGCTGTGGTTCCTAAACGTTTCCACTTTGCAATAATACCACTTACAGTTGATCGTGGGATATCTAGGAGAGAAGAAATTTCACGAACCGACTTGTTGCAACAGTGGCATCCTATTACAGTACCACGTTTGAATTCAGTGAGCTCTTTAGAACCACCCATTCTTTCACAAATGTCTGTTAAGGCAGATTGCAGGGCTAGGTGCTTGATTTTATGCACCTATGGCAATAGGACTGAATGAAACACCTGAATTCAATGATTAAGAGGAGTGGCCCTATACTTTTGTCCATATAGTGTACACTTGCAGGTGTAGTTCATACTTGAATGGGATTTGAAAGAAACCAGGTGGCACACCACTTGTAACACTCTTGTTCCTATATTTTGGTGTCAGGTTGGAGCTAAAGGGTTGCTTTATAGTGAATTTCAGGATAAATGTAGAGCAAAGTTATGTGGTCTGCTGTTAATTTCACTTTAGATCTTCCTATACTTACCACTGCAGATGTACCAATGTTCTTCTCTTTTCCAAAGAGGAAATAAGATGGGAGTGTTTCTTTATATTTTGTGTGCACGCACATGGATTCACAAACTGACAGTACAACTAGCAGGTCTATCAATAAAAATAAAAAAACAGCCTGGAAGCAAATAAAGTTTATATATATACTGCAATAATACAGTAATGGATTGTTACTGGTAAATATTTAGCATCATATTAGAGGATCTGCCTCTCAAGATCAAGTTTTCTAAAATAATAAATAGTATAATGATCTAAATCAACATCACTCATAGTCTTCATTAGAAGTCAAATACGTATTTTTTTAGAGATTAATTTTTTCTAACCAAGTTTGGTGTGTGGGGCTCACCTTTAGTTCATAAAAGCATAATATGCACATTCAATATGGTTGCAACTTCAATGCAGCTAGCTAGCTAACAAGTTACACCCTGTTCAGTCCATAATTTAGCTACCCAGATACACTTATGTTTGCCTAATTTAATTGGATGCTGACTCAATTTACTCTGTACATTTCCTAGCTTGCCATTTGTATTATGGTGGTTGGGTGAGTGAGTAAAATGGTGAGGCTTACTGTTTAGTGGAAATAACTCGTTATCTATGGATTTGTTCTGGTTCTCTGCCCTAAAATTAGCATTAGCAACGATGCTACCATTTAGCGGCGCGAGCTTTGCTTGCTACAATTGAGCTAATGGTAAATATACTATCAAAATATGTGGACTTTGGTATGCCACACAAAGCAAGTATTTCTTCTTCCCTGTAACGTGTGAACTCTGTATTAGCCATAACCTTATTTTGTATCTTATGTTTAGACGTTAGGAGAGACAGCAACTGTTACTTACCACGAAGGATATTAGAGCAGAATGACGGAGCATCGGCGTTGCGCAGTTGGTATTAATTGAGACGTTCAAGTACACTCGGAAATTCTGGCATCCAAATCACTACGCTTGAAAATCTACTTAATGTGATTCTTTGAAGACATATACCTTTATTCACACTGTCTATTAACTTCGGTGATTCCCTGACTATTCTCCTAATGCCACAGCAACTAATGAAAAGCCATGAAATAAATCTATTTATCTATCATCTATCTATCTGTAGGTGATGAAGTCACAAAACAGAAGTCAGAGAGAGAGCAAGAGAGTGTGTGTGTGTGCCTGTGTGTGTTTGTGTGTGTGTGCGAGAGAGAGGTAGGTTTGAATTTATGAATAGTTAAAAAGGACAGAGATCCCAACTGACAAAAAGAGCTCTACATCAATCCACCAATCAGAACAGAGGAACAAACTGATTGATGTTTGATGTCTGTAGCTGAAAGTATGCGGAAGCAGTAGCATTTCAAAGTAGAGCAGGTAGAAGAGGGTTCTCCATTGACTTACACTGTAAATTTTTGTTGAAAAAAGCTTAATATTTTAAAAAGTATAAAAGTTATAA
>LKNJ01009741.1:0-10189 GCA_002120245.1 Maccullochella peelii | reverse complement strand
ATGTTTCTGTTGTTTGCTAGCAGGCCGAAGTGACAAGGAGGAACCTTCATGCTATACAAAGTCAATGGAGAGCGATGAATAGTTTTCCCCTCCGGTGTGGGACACACATACGCTAACCTCTTTAGGAGCCACCATTGTTGTTTTCAAACGAACAGTCGCTTCTCGCCATCCTCACACCTAAACCACGCCCATGGCTGCCAGTAGTTCTTCATAAGACGCTGATTGGTCAGAACCACTGTGGTTCGGACACAAGCGCATAACTTGAAACCTGGCAAGATGGATTCTCACGTGATCTCGTGTGACCTTTATGAACCTTTTTTTTTTTTAATTAGCCAGGCAGCTTCAATCACTTCTGAGGTGATTCATAAGGTGCAGTTTGATTGGTTCCATGCTTACTGCAACACTGATTAGAGCTACATTGATTGTTAATAGAAAGCACTTAAGCTGATTTGATTTATTAAAGCAGCATGTTGATCAAATTCCACACCAGCAGGCACAAACGTTCCAGTGTTACCATAATACTTAATGATAGAAATGCCACGGCCAATACTGACAGGGACAGGAAAATGTCTCGAGGCTACTATTACATTACTGTAGATGGTAACTTGGTGTCATGAATGTAACTGAGTTGTTAAACTGCAAAAAACTGTAGTTTATTCATTTGAGACTTCCTTATTTTTCTTAAAGGAGAGATAATAACTTTCAATTATGAACTCATATAGTTGTTTTAGAAAATGAAAATAAATAAACTTGTTTTAAAAAAATGTTTGGGTTAATGTTGAAGCAGTTGATACCAGCACTGCACGGTAAGTGTAGTTTTGGTGACTTGCAGGTGAAAAATAGGCAAAATCGGTTAAAAAGTAAAATCCTTTACATACATTACAGTGTTATACATGAGTTTATAAGTGACATGTCTTTGCAGTAAAGGTGGCTTGTTTACTTCCACCTACAACCCCGGATTCGTCTAGAGCAGGGGTTTTCAAAGTCTGAGACTGTGGGCCTCCCCTCAGACAAAACATTTATTAGTTTCTGTCTCTGGGAAAGACAGTGACCCCCAACTGGAAGTCATAGGTTGTCCACTGTTTTATATGCATCTTCATCCCTGGATGGTACTGTACTGCTCAGTAACACTGCATGCTGTATAGAGTTATCTGAGATCAGACACAAGGGCCAAGTGATTAGATATTCCTTAATCACTGACAAATCAACTGCAACATCACCACGCATGGCTCTAACACTCCAGGGAGCTTATAGATAGGACGCCTCCTCCTTTCTGATTAAGACAGCTCTTTCACTTCCCCTATGTCTACTACATTACACTGTCAGAGGCCACTCGCTGCCTAATCCCGCACCATGAATAATGGCTGAAAAGGTGACAGGCGTTGTCGAGGCATTCGTTTTCCATTGTGTGGCAGCCAGTGCAGCCCATTAAAAACTCATTTCTGAAATGTGGCATTTGTGGGGAAGGGGGTGGGATGCACTGAGAGGGCGAGATATGTTTCACTGTTATTAACAAGGTCAACGCAGCCCAATTATCTGCTCTGTGTTCATTTGGATCGGGGCACAGAAGAAAACTGAAAGACAAAGAAAAGCAGGAAGAGATTGGGGGCTTGCTGGAACAAAATAAAGCCACAGAGAGCAGATTATCATTGCTCTTGTATTATCTGTCTGAGTGCTGCTACTCATTCATTTTGACTGCATTTTTTATTGTATAAATAAAAAAAACATGACTGAAATAACTAAATCAAACATAATGCTACCATCTTTCAGATCTACCAATCCAGTACATGGATTAACACACCCAAATTCCATGTATGATAATGTATAATACAATACTGTCACTAGCCAGGTTTCCATCCAAATGTATTGCAAACTTTTCAGAAAATTGGCAAAAGAAAATTTGAATTTATGTGCGTTTCCATCAACTACTGTTATGTAAGCACTAATGCTCCAGTCAGGTGCAGGAGACTATTGTTAGATGCAGGAGACTATTGTTAGATATGGTAGCTAAAATAAGCTTTAGTGTTGTCTTGTTTACAGTTATAAGTTTGGTTCTTATCTGCGAAGTGGGACATTTTAAGTCCATGTTAACCAGGGTCGCAGCTACCACTGAGGACACAAAGGTCATGATTGTGCTGGGAATGTGGGTGTTTTAACAATCAGAGTTTATATTTCATATTTGCACACAAATTACGCATTTTTGGTCTATTTAAATTTCAATAAGGCATCCACCAGAATTATAATCCTGGGAGTGTGGAAAAGGTTTTGAAATAGCACTTCATCGTAGCAGATCATCATTTAGTGAGATAAAAATGTTAAATAACTAAAATGTGAAAGAAAATAATAATCAGAAAATGTCATGTTTTAGTGGCTGGTCAAAAATGTCTTGGGGCTGTGGAATCCTGAACGGGGAATGAGAACTTATAACCTCAGTTTTTTTAAATCCTGGTTATGGCCCTGATGTTAGCCGTCTTATTAGTTCAGTGTAGTGGCAGTGACTTCAGTTGAGTTTGGTGTTGAGAACAAAGATGAAATTTAAATGTATTAATTTGGCAGGTACGCTTTTGTCTAAAGCAAATAGCATACAAATGAGGTACAATCCAAGCTGAAGAAGATCAAGGAGAAGCCTCCGAGAACGAGTGCATCAACACTCAGTTCCACGTTCCACCTGACACAAATGCCACAAGGCTTGTAGGTACATAAAGTAACATATAAGTGCCCTGCAAATGATTGGTTAAAGAATGATCGAGAGAGAGAGAGAGATTACAGTAGGTGAGTAGGTACTTTCAGAAGAGGTAGGTCTGTACCCAAAGCCAGCATTTATCATGATTTATCATATCATGATCACAGGCATGATTGTGGGTGAGATGACTTGAAAGAGCTTGGAGGGAATAGGATCCAGAAGACAAGGGGTGAGGAGTAAGTGATGCACCCTTAATTGGAGGAGATGCATTGCAGTTGAGTGGGTCCTGTGAATTACTGTCAGTCTGATGAAGAGCAGTTGTGCTCGAAACGTCACCTTGGTGTGATAAATAAGTGAACATTGGAGCCCTGCAGTGTACGAGCTGTGTATTTGTTTATTTTATGATGTGCTCTATTTCGGCTCAGCACCTGCCCTTTTTTGGTCTGGATGTGTGTGCATACTCCTATTGGTTCTCTGAATTGGCCACAGATGGCCGTTCCCTTGTTAGTAAAGAAGGATGCAAAGTCATCAGCTGAGAGAGAGGTGGCTGCTGGAGGAGACAGGGGTAGAGAAGGCTTTTGAAGGTAGAAAGTATTATCCTATTTTCTTTAGCAGAGCTGATCTTGTCATGGTAAAATGCAGTTTTTGCAGCAGTTAAGCTGGAGGCAAAGAATGATAAAAGAGTCTGATACCCACTGAGGTCTGTAGGATCTCTGCATTTAAGCCATTTTCTTTCCGAGGCTATGAGATAGATTTGTAGCTTGCGTAGAACATCGTATAGCCATGGCTGGGATGGAATAGCTCGAGCTGGTCAGAGGGCAGAGATTGTCAAGACATCATTCACCGTTAGTGAGGAGAATGTGCTACAGGGTGGTAGGGTGGAGGTGAAGGAGAAGTGAGCGGGCACAGTGTTGTGGAGACTGTGTCAGACAGAGACCATCAGCATGTGAACTTCAGAAAGTTCAGGGATGGACACAGTGAACTGAATTTAAATTTAAATTTGTTGAAAATCAGAAAGCCTGTCCCACCTCTTCGCCCAAATGCCCGAGCAGTATGGGAGAAAGCATGATTGGTGGAAAGTGCAACTGGAGTTGCAGTGTTTTCTAGATGCATACAGGTTTCAGTGAGGGCTAGCATGCCAATATGTGACTGGCTAGCAAAGATAGAGATGAAATCAGATTTATTGACAGTGAACTGGCAGTTCCACAGACCAACTGAGACAGATGGAGTCCGGAGGTAAATATTTCTTTTTCTTTTTGTATACGAGCGAGGTTTCTGTTTGCTTTGACTGACAGCAATGTTCAGGAAACACATGATGCATATAGTAGGGAGAGTTCAGATGATGGTAAGTAGGCAGGATGGGAAAAGTGGTCTGTAGGATGGCCTGTCAGTGGCTCGGTGGACTCGCAGAAATCACAGCCATCTGTGAGGGGAGGAGTTCGTAACCTCACTGACATTATGCTGCTGCCTGTCTAATGGTCCTGTAGATTTATGACGGGATAGCCTGATGTCCTTTAGGCTGGAACCCACTACGGCCTTCAAGTGAAGACTTAATTTACACAAAATGAAAATACAATTAATCAAAGGTTTTATGTTGCTATGGTCTGTCATACCATAGTTAATAAAACCAATGTGCCAATATTCAATAATGGCAAACACTTTCTTTATCAAGTCATTTGAACAATGATGAGCAACTTTAATGCATCACTGTATTGATAAGTGCTAGGAGGTGCCAGCATGTCCGGTGTTAGAGATAAGATGGACCTTGGAGAGTTTCCAGACTCCCCATGATAATAATGAGCTGAGACACTCTTTGACTGAGAGCTAAACATAATAGTTTTCTTCCGCCCTCCCAGATGGTATAAGACTGGGTTCTATCCTTGCAGACTTTAAGTTTTTGGTATTTGACTGTGTCCATTAGTGATGTTACGTTCTCGAACGATTCGATTCTTTTCAACGGCTCTTTCATACGAATGAAGGGAACCGAGTCGGACCTGGTGAGAGCCGCTCTTTTTATTGTTGTGTCCACATTTCACTGCCTGCCCTAAATCCACTTCCCCTTTATGTGAACAGTGAGAAGCAGCCAGTCACAGTGTTGCAGGAATTTCACTCAAGGCAAGGCATCTTTATTTACAGAACACATTTAATACAGAGGGTAAATTCAAATTCACTGACAAAGCAGAGGGATATGGCGTCACCTTGTGTAATGTTTACAGTGCAGATCAGTGACATTAGGTCTGGCAATACCGGTCATTTAGTGCTGCTGAACCTGGTCCACACATGCAAAATGAAGTTACATTGGTGGGGTGTTTGAATTTGATCCAAATTTTACCCTATCATTATCCTAGTGATTATTTTGCAGATAAACCTAGTAACCCCCGCCCCCTAAAAAAAAAAAAAAAGGAATGGAGCCACAAGATCCGGCTCCCTTCAAGGAGCCGTTACTCCCATCACTAGTGTCCATGTACTCAAGCTGTACCAAGATCTTCTCAGATTTGTGTTGTATTAAACTTTTTATTCAAGAAAGACAACTGAGGCTCATTGACTTTATTCTTTTATTCATCAAGGTGAAGATTGACCACAAGTACAAGTTTTCCACATCTGGCATGGTATGATTTATTATTGCATTTTTCTGCCGTGTGTGTATGGGCTTTATTAGGTTTTAACAGTTTGTTCATTCTCCATTAGTTTGTAGACAACGTTGTTTTCCTTTCATGACAATAAAGCTAGAATTGAATTGTAGTGATTGAAAAATTCTAATACAGTGCTAACTCTATAATGTTCGCATGGCTTTGTAACAGTTTGGGTCTCACACACAATATATAAATATGTGAGTTTCCTATTTTCTGTCAATCAGTCATGGTGATGTTATCACTCTGGAAACACTGCAGTGTGACAGGGATTAACATGGAAATGGTTTCATAAAAATAACACATTTCATTCATTGTTATGTATGTGTGTGTGTGTGTGTGTGTGTGTGTGTGTGTGTGAGTGAGAGTTTGGTGCATAGCTGACCCTCTGTGCTTTGGGCCTGATGACATCATGTCACCGTGGAGACTCACCCTGTCTATTGCCAAGCATTACGTTGACTCCTTCTCTCCTGCCCCCTTCTCTCCTCCTCTCATAAGCAACAATAAACGCAAACGGTCATGCTAAAATATATGGAAATACCGTGCCTCTCACTTGCATGCCGTGTATATAGGGCACATGGTGTCACAGCATTCCACCAAATGTTCTGATTGCTTTGGGCCTGAATCCAGCGGCAGACCATGCATGTTGACCAATACACACACACATCCACTGTTACTGGAACAGATGGACCAGTAAACATACGGCCAGGTCAGTGAAAGCCCCAGACAGAATGTAAACTCGGCTAAACCAGAATTATCAGAGGCCTGTTTAGAGACAATTTATGAAGGAGATCTGGTGGTTTACTGCAGTCATTTTTTGAAGACTAGCAGTGTTGTGGATAGTTTGGGCTTCAGTAACAATATGTCCTAGCTTGTACTTGAGTGCATTTTGTAGCACTGGATTTTGAGGATAAAAAGATATTTCTTATTGGAAACATTGATTCAATATAATTGAAAAACCCTTGTTTGAAAGGTTAACACACAGGAGCCATACAAGGTCTTGACCCTGTGGTATATTAGGATACACAAATATTCTACAATATAAGTGAGTTCAAAATACATTTCTATACATACACTGGTATACTGTAGCTGTCAGCTACCTTTGACATTTTGAAAAAAACACTTACTTGCTTTTTTTCGTAGAGTTAGATTGATACCACTCACATGTTTGTGCATTAAATACAGAGCTGGAGTCTTGATGTGATTAACCTAGCTTAGCATAAAGAATGGAAGCAATAGCTATAGAAGAAATACACCTACCAACACCTCTGAAGCTCCCCCGTTGTATCTCATTAGTTGAGTCAATACACAAATGTCAAAAACACAGTTTATAGTTTTAGAGAGAGTTACATGGGGTAGGCTAACTATTTCGAGGCTAGCTGTTTCCACTTGCTTACAGCCTTTATGCCAAGCTTATCTGAAGCTCTGTACTTAGCACACAAGTGAGTGGTATCAATCCTCTTATGTCACTCTTGAAAAGAAAACTAACAATAATTTTTATGAAAAGGTTCACCTGTTCCTTTAGCTTGCATTAAGATGCATTAAAGGGTTCTGCTGTAAGGTGTGTTCAGACAAAACACACTTGCTCAACTTCGACCGCTGGATTGTTTGTGTGTATTCGCCATGGACGTATTATAAGAACTGGATACCGGACCCAAAGATGGCGCCTATTCAGTCCAATAAGAATTGCTCGCCTCGCGCATATGCCAAAAAACGTTTCTAGCTTCCGGGTTTACTTGCGGGGTATGCGGCCCACTAAATATGCGCAGTAGTGTTTCTCCTACTGACCCCGCCCGCAAGTTCCCGCTCGGCCCATAGACTTTACATTGTGATGATGTCACAGATTTTTAAATCGCTTTTCTTGAGTCGAGGAAAGTTTTACAAATATAAAACCTCCATGGATCAAAAATTCGTAATAGAAAGAGTCATAATTGAACTCGTTTGCAGTTGGAGGTGTCCTGTCAACAGTTTTACAGACGTCTCTTTTACAATGGTGGGGAAAATGCTTTTTTAGCCGCAGGGGATGAAGAGATGCATACTATGAACGCACTACATACTCAATTTTACGTCATACTTAGTATGAATAGTGTGATTTCGAACAGAGCGACCATGTGTGTGAGCATGTACCTGTGTGTTTATGTTTTCAGCTTAGCCTCTGACTCAACTCAGAAGTCACCAGAAACTCAGATTTCTTTCTGTCATTTCCTTCCATCCTCTGTCCTTTTTCCTCTCGTCTTGTGTTGGTTAATGAAGCAGATTCATAAAGCCTCTGCATTCAAGCACTTTTTTTTTAAAGTGAACTCGCATGGAAGTGCCTTTGCAGACTTGAAACTTTTTTACTTTTTCACTTTTAAGGTTTTTCCTTTACTTTCTATTGGTGGTGGTGGCATTATGTTGATTTTACATAAGCATATTCAGACCCTTGTGTCTCTACATAGTTTGCTTAACGAATACTTACAGGGAAGGTAATTCAGTAAATCAAAACCAGTACACAATAATCTGAAACAGTGCTTCAGACCTGACCAGACACATTTTTCTGTTAAAATTACTGGTAGGTGGGCTTTTAATTTGAAATGACAACCAATTAGATTAGTGCACAATTTCAAGCAAGTTAAAAATGGATTAAATGAACACCCAATCATAATATTCTATTCGTGAACATATAGAATAGTTGTTCTGAAGGTTTTGGATTATTAATAAAATATCAAAAATGTATTTTTATGTCTTCAACTGCTTTTATGGCAGTTGAGTTGTTGCAATGCTATACCAAGAGAACAAGTAATGCCATTGTTACTTACTGAGTGATTTGTGAATACCTATACTATTACCCGTAAGGCTATGCCCTGCTCTCTGCCTGGTCCCACTTTGTAACTAGGCTATAACATGGCAATGGCAGTGAATGAGGTTAAAAATATCTGACTCAATCTGGGTCACAACAAACGTTTTAGGGATAGATCCAAAAACCACTTGTGTTCCACCATCACTGTGCACCTTCAAAAATGTAAATTACTTACTGTCCTCACAAAGACTCACTCTCTCCTCCTGTTCAGCTCAAAGTTATGGACTTGTCTTACTGTGATAAAAATAAATAGCACAAAGGAGCGGCGAGTACTGAAAAGATGAGAAGAACTATTTGAACTTTCTCAGGATTTCTTTTTGTCTGGTTCTGTTCCGTGTGTGTGTATGTGTGTGTGTGTGTATGTCTCCTTTAGCCTACATGAGATGTTTACAGTGCAAACTATGTGGAATGAGGGGTGTGAAGAGCTTCTCATCAAACCAAATCTCTGGCTTATCCTCATCTAGAGTTTATAATGGTTTTCTAAAATTCAGATCATGTCACAATTTTTCTATCTCATTACATTTCTATGTCAACCTCTGGCCCGTGCAGCATGCCTCCTGCTGCTTAAAATACAATTTAGATGAGATTATCCACCTCAATAGTTATAACTAATTTTGGGAAATATGCTCATTCACTTTGTTTGATACAACTTTTTGTACACAACTCTCAATGTTTGTGCGTTAAGTTTGGAGCTGGACGGTGATTAGCCTAGCTTAGCATGACACTAGCCTGGCTCTGTCCAAAGTGAAAAAAATAATGCCCATACCAACAACTGAAGCACACTAATTTCACTAATTCTTTTGACAAACAACTGGCTCTAGCAGAGGTTTATAACCTCAAAGACAAGAGAAGAATCACTGCTCCCCGCAGCTGTTGCCAAGAAATAGCTACAGCACTTTACTCTAGTATGGATTAAACAAACGGAATAGAGCATGTTAATTAGTGAGCTTTAGAGGTGTTGGTAGGTGTTTTTTGTGTTTTCTCTCTTTGGACTGAGTCAGGATAGCTGTTTCCACAGCTTTCAGGTCTGAGACTACATCCACACTAATATGTTTTTGTTTTAAAATGCATAACTTTTAGCGTCCACACTACTCCAGCGTTTTATAATCCCTAAAACAGACCTTTTAAAATGCTGCTGACCCTGTTTTAATTCCGGATTGCGTTTTAGTGAGAATGAGCGGAAACGGAGACGTTTCAAAACGATGACGCTGACACCCACGTTCACTTCCTGATTGGGTCTTATCAGCCACGACATATCCTTCCCTAATTCATCACGCCCCTATCACGTGACCCTTTTCCGTAAGAAAACAAACGACATCAGCATTGATTACAACACTTACTTTCAGTAACAGTTCCACCTGGTCGTTGGTCCAAGCAGTGAACCAACCAACTGCAGAATAGACAATCTGCTTCCTGTTTACACCGGCCCAGTGCATTGAAAACTGTTATTAGTGTGGATGTACCCTTCATGCTAAGCTAGGCTAATCCTTTCCTAACTCCAGCTCTGTACTCAACACACAGACATGATAAGCATATTTTCCAAAATGTTGAACTATATTTTAAATGGCAGTTACACAATCTTCGTCAAAAATCGTCAATTTCAGAAGTCAGATTCTCCCAGTTAAAGTATGCTCACTCCCATTCACTTCTATTGAAGCCCAAATGACAGACAAATTCAAGCGTGCATTTCCTGTTTATTATCCTGGCATGTTTTCTCACTATATTTAGTAAATTTTCACAGTTCTAGACTACAAATTGTAGCGTCACTCTCATACACTGTGATCAATATTTATTTATTACCCACATCAGAAAGGGGACATCACATCCTCGTAACGAAAATGTAATGTGACCATAACTCTAATCTTTCATTCATGTCATATCAATAATTTAAGCTGTTGAATTTAATAATTTTGAACCAGGACCTCCAGTATTTAGATCATTTCAATGTGTCAGATACATATTTAAAGGGGACATATCATGCTCATTTTCAGGTACATACTTCTATTTTTGGGTTCTACTGGAATAGGTTTACATGCC
>LKNJ01009736.1:0-14431 GCA_002120245.1 Maccullochella peelii | reverse complement strand
TGTAGGCTATCAAAGATCAATTCAGATGATAATCGGGGCTGTTTGGTTCTCCAGGAAATACCCTGCGAGGTGATTTTTAACTATTTTCTTTTTTGACTCTGTACCACTCAGATAATTTTTATTGTTCTCTCTTAAATGAAGGTTAAACTCTCTTCTCATCTCATCCTCCCGACCCTCCCGGCCAGGCTTGGTCCTGCTCTCCGCATGATGGCTAGAGATGAACCCTGATCAGGTCTAGTGGAATACTAGAGGCTAGGGTAAGTACAGGCATTTCTCCTGGTCTCGCTAGGAACACGGCTGGGGGTATGCAAGGAACCGATAGAGTATTTTTGGGTGACTGACTATCGGGCTGTCCCTGACAGCCACCCTTTAACTTAAGTAAAAGTCTGAGTATTTCTTCCTAATAATAAATTTAATTTATTCCCACGACCATTTAAGCTGCAGAAATACATTTATATATATATATATTATTATTTATTTGAGAATTATTTTCTGTATTGTTGAATCCTGTCGATTTTACAAAAAGGACCCAAACACTTCTCCTTCTTCGAGTTTATTGGCGGATCGCAAACCAACTTTAAAGGTGCATACCGCCACCTGCTGTATGGGAGTGTGTAGAGTCATGACATTAGCAGCCAGGTGTGAGCAATCGCGCCTCACCTGTGTTTCAGCCTCATTAAGAGTTGTGTTGAGAACCCTCATGTTGACTGTGAGGCAGATTAGACCGTATAATCATGTAACTGTGATTAGTTTGAGCGACCCTGAGCGGAACCACAGAAGAGCTGACCCAGCCCTGGTAGGTCTAATGCAAATACTTTCACATTTGTTTGAAGGGTTTCGGATTTCCAGCCTTTGAGATTGTTTTTGAATCTTTTTAAATGGCCATCCAGCTGTTAGCGGTGTGTTTACAACCTCCCGGGACTTTAATCCACCGGTTGGGCTGTCGGCTGCACCACCATCTGTATTTTAGGATGGTGATGGCTAAAATTGCATATTTTATTATAAAGTAAAGTGTCTCACACCTGACAGCAGTTTAACAGGATCACCTGTTTATCTGTTATCACGAGGAGGCGGGAAATTAAACATTTGGCTTCATATGTAGGTTAAATATGGGGAGGAGGGTGAACTCCGCTTTGGTTTCTGTTCACTTTTAAACGTGTTTAAATGTGCAGGGCTGAAGAGAGAACTGAGATTGATGAGGTTGAAAAACAACAAAGTGCTTAAAAAATGAAAATCTTTAAAAATGAAGGAAAGATGAATACTGAAAGACACGAGATTNAAAACAAAAGATGTTCCATTATATGGAATGCAAAACTGCAGCATCATGGTTTCAGTGGTGAAAATGAACCGCTGTGTCATGTTTTATGACATTTGCTGACTAATGAGCTGATTGCCGTCGGACAGGGGGAAGTGAGTAGCCTATTTCATAATCGGCAAAAACAGAGCTTAAAATACGTTTTCCACCGGTCGGGCTCTCGGCTGCACCGCACTCCTTTTTAGCTGATCGTTTGTTTTTAATCCAGTTATTGATCACGGCACTCTAACTTTTATCCAACAGACACACGTCGGATCATTTCAACCCTGAGGCAGCGCAGCTGTCCAGCAGATCGATAACCAGAAAGTAATGAAAGTTGACCTGCACATGTTTGTCACTGTACCTGAAGAGGATTTGACCTGCTCCAAATGTACCAGAGTTATCTCCGTTTACAAGACCTCCTTACTTACTGAACTAAAAGGACAAATCAAGCTGCTAACTGAGCGAATCTTTATTTATTTAGGAAGAATCCCTATTGGCTCTTCCTGGGGTCCACACCTGACAAACACGTTACATGTTAAACATTATTATGGAATATTATATCATTATTAAATATGTACTTTGTATCTGTAAGCTTAGTTTTGTAGACGTGTACAGTTTTCTGCCTGCAGACTCAGGCTGCAAACTGAGACAGATTTACTGCGCAAGGGAGGCAGGGGGCGGGATCTCCAGCTTCTGACCAATCAGAGTCTTTGGAATCGCTACGCACAACCTAGTTGGCTAGTCAATACTGTCTTTAACTCGGAGCCAAGTAAAGAGATCCGGCCCTGGAAGAGACACCGGCAGGCCGCCGCCACCAGTAAGTCAAACATGTATATACTTGTGTCCGATGTAACATTAACTTTTTTGGTAAAGGTCCAAAAAACAATATTTACCGTTACCTCCATCCTATCCAAGGACGCTACAAACGGACTGGTTTACTTTATGCTAATGCTAGTTCGCTGGCTGGCTAACGTCAGCTACTTGACTAGGACGGCCCATTATTTAAAAAAATCGAAACATTTAGGGTTTATTTACTATTTTATTTTTTATAAGTTTTAATAAGTTAATGTTACATCGGACAATTTTATATATTTTGTTGATTTACTGGCGGAGTCAATCTTCCAGGGCTGGATCTCTTTACGCGGCACTGAATGGACTGACGGTGTTGACTAGCCAACTGGGTTGTGCGTAGCGATTTCAAAGAATCTGATTGGCCAGAAGCTGGAGATCCCGCCCTCCCTCCTTGTAACTAAGCCTACAGATACAAAACGCTGTTTTCAAGTACACATAAGAATGATTTAATATTCCATGCATTCAACCAATCAACACTGTTCATACATTTAGGTAGATTACTAATCGAAATCAATATATGGATGATATTTACAAAGAATAAGAATTATACAATTCATGAAACTAAACATAAATATTGAAAACTAGTTAAACTTCCTGCTGTCCAGTCAAACATCTGCACGCCAATAAATGACTCTGCATATTCTTTTCTTGTATTACAATTCAGGGGACTTTTATCTGCAACTTTACTTACTTTTAAATTTCATGTACCAAACACATGATGTACTGTATGAGGTATTTGTACTTTTACTTGGGTATTTTATAATTCTCCACTACAGTTTAGAGGGAAATCTTGTACTTGTTGCTCCGCTAGCTACGTTTATCAGACGGCTTTGGTTACTTGTTATTTTGCAGGCTAAAGAATTTACTTACAAAATGTGGTGTTGACGGTGCGTCATGTTTTTATAAGTTCATTGTATGTTTTGTACATAATATATGAAACGGTATATAATAAAACAATCACTGGGATCAGTTGTCAGCATTCTGAGTACTTTGACTTTGATACTTTTTGTGCATTTTTAATGCAGAACTTCTACTTGTATTTCTATAACGTGGTATTCCTACTTTCACTTAAGTAAGCAATTTGAGTACTTCTTCAACCACTGAAAACATACATAAATATATAACACTGAGAGGGGCTTTTAGCATAAACAGTTGTTACTCATTACTGCTGTGAAGTACATTTTGCTGATAATCTGTATTTTGTAAGTACAGCTTTAAATGCAGAACTTGTATTAAGGTGTTGCCGCTTTTTACTGAAGTTAAGGATGTAAATACTACTCCCCCCTCCTGTAGGAGAGAGAGAGAGTGAGACACACGCTGCCCTTCACCCTCTCTGATCATGCCTTCAGTCATAAAACGGGGATTAACCCGGTGAACACACTGCTCTCTCTCATTGATCTCTGCAGTCGTGTCGGCAGCTGTTCTCGCAGGGGTTTTCTGGCTTCAGCAGGTGAGCGATGAACTCTTTGTCCTCTTGTCATCTGCGTGTTTGTGTGAAGATAAATCTTGAAGCCCTGGACGAGATTCATCCACGTCGCCTTCAGATACAGCGAGGAGGTTAAAGCTTATTTTGATTTTGAGTAGTTTTTGTTTGTAGGTCGGAAATAGGAAATGAAAATGACTTTTAACTGCTTTTGACCTCTAGAGACTAAACAATTTTAGCCAGATGTTACCAGTGGTGGAAAGTAACTAATTACTGTACTTATGTACAATTTTGAGGTGTCTTTACTCAAGTATTTCCAGTTCATGGTTCTTTTATACTTTTACGTCTCAGAGGCAAATATTGTACGTTTTGCTCCCCTACATTTATCCAGCAGCTGATTAAAGTTTTAAATAAAAAAAACACACATAGATCGCCTTGTTAAAGAATCGGTGGTTCCCAAAATGTTTGGCTTGTGACCCTTTTTAAATGAGCTGCGTTGGGGCTCCTCGTCAGCAGTTCCACCAAAGAGACATTTCCCCTCTAAACTTCTCACACTTTTATTTAAGTAACTCGCCAATATTTCACCAACACATTTGAGTAAAGTGACCCACATCAAGCTACAACAGTAACATGCTGCTTCAGTATTCATTATCTAACATATATTATTATAATGTGTAATAAAACATCAGTCACTGGATATTTTTCCAAGTAAAATGTACTTTTTTGATACTTTCAGTAAATAACTAATGATACTTCTGTACTTTTACTTGAGTAGGATTTTGAATGCAGGACTTTGAGTTGTAGTGGAGTATTTTTACGTTGAGGTATTAGTACTTTTACTTAAGTAAAGAGTCTGAAAATGATAAGTAAAGTATTAAACACCGTACAATCACGAACTGACTGTTTCTGCAGTCCGAGACCATTTTGTTGTTGAGGTTGGAGGGCTTTGAGAAAGTTTAGATGTCACAGAACACAGAGATAACGCATGACAATACAAACTTGCTTTTGACAAAACAGCAGATTGATTTTATTAGTAATGTAGTAAATGTTACTGGTGTTTTGTGCCCGGGAGCAGCGAGGTAGAGGATGTCTGAGAGCCAAGTGACGATGGAGCTCGGACTGAACGGAGCCTCAAAACACCAGGTACCTTCCTTCCCTCCTTGATGCCAACATCACGCATTTTGGAAATATGTGAGCGTGACTCTGGAGTGAATTAACTGTTTGTTTATTCTCAGTCTGCAGGTTCGGGCCAACAGCAGCATGGCGCCACCGTCAGCTTTCACAACATCCACTACAAGGTGACGCAGGGAGGGAGCTGCCTGTGCCGGAAGAAGCGTACGACCAAAGACATCCTCATCGACCTCAAGTGAGTGCATGGAGTTTCTAAAAGTACGACTCGGTTGTCTGATACCCGTCACCAAACAGCTTTTATAGGTATAGCTGTGTTGGGGGCTCACCTGGTCGTCCCCTGCTTCTCTTCAGCTGTCGGCCTGAGGGAAACCCCAAGACCCCGATCTGGTCTTTTGGGTTGAGCAGCCAAACTTCACCATATTATTACGTAATAGAGGTTGTTCAGTACATGTTTGAACAAAACTTTATCAGCAGCTTTTATTAAGTTCCTCTCAAACTGCTCCATAAAAGAGGAAAAGTTTTTAGGCACGCATGGTACAGATTTGTCTCTTTTTAATAACCTGTGTGAACTTGTTGCCCCGTTAGCGACTGAGCTTTTCTTTCCCCCTTCAATAACTCTTTATCGGATGAAATGATGTTCAATCCTGGGAACAAAATTCCTGTCTCATAACGGTGTAAACTATTCCTCTATTGTGCAGCAGTTTATACATACAGAGGAGGTTGAATAAATGTGTGCAACACCTATGCTAAGCTATGATAGCTTCTTTATTTTTGGTGGGTCAGAACTGCCAAGACGGCTTGCTACTAGTCAATAGTGCGACATTTTTGTGTCAAAGTTCATCAAAAAGTGGAACTCACCCTGCAGGCACATCCACTGATACTGGCGCTGCCATTGAAGTGAATTGATTTCGCTGCAAAAATTCGTCATTTTAAAAGCTGGTTTGACGTTAGCACCTCCGAGTCCAGAAACCCTAAACGCAAAGACACTGAAGCACGTTTCAGCCCTCAGGGGCTTTAAATGAAACGTGCTATATAAATAAAACTTGACTTTAAAGAGTTCGGCAAACCGAGGCTGCACGATCTACATGTGCGTGTTTGTTTGTCTACGTGCCGGCAGCAGCCCACCTGGGACGCCAGCGTGACTCGATCAAACACACATGGTTGGAGGAAAAGGAAGGAAGGAAGGAAGTTGTTGCTTTGTCAAGAAACTCGGGTTCCCACTCTCGCTCTGTGACAAACGCACACGTGCAGAAAGAAGCTTGTGTGGAAACAATGACTCTCAGCTTAAACCAACAGACGGACACAGTGGCAGGATGCTGAACTGCCTCCACACCTTTTTTTGAAACTTGACTGAGTGAGAAAGTTCAGGGTGTTCAAATTCAAATAAACACGTTGGCCTGAAAAGATGTGGTCAAACTCTGGATTTACCTTCTGTAGCAAAGAGCTCTCTCCATTTTTCTTCACCATGCCGTCAGTCTGTCGGTTGGTCCGCCACTTTGGTCCAGACTGAAATATCTCAACAACTGTAAAATGGATTGCCTTGAAATTTGGCACAAACATTCGTGGTCCCCAGAGGATGAATCCTACTGACTTTGATGCTCTGAAATGTTGGCGCTAGATTAAAAGTCAGTTTGTCCAATACTTTAGTTTATGACCAAATGGCTGCAAAACTACTGACATTCCCATCAGCCTCAGATTAACTTTGTTTAGTGCTAATTAGCATCGACATTGTGAGCGTGCCGATCTTAGCATTTAGCTCAAAGCACCGCTGTTTATAAGTACAGCCTCTTAGTCTTGTTTTATTAATTTTCTGGTGAGCATTACAGCCTTAAGTTTCTTACTGAGGTCACAGACTTTTGTTCAGTTTATTCCTTAAACTAATTAATTGTTTTCCCAATTAAGCATGTTGTAGGGTTTTAATGTGCGTCCGTTCAAAGTAAACACCCAACTACAAACATTCAGTCTGTGATTGGTATGCATGCGTTATGAAAATGGTCAAAGTCTTTGATTATGTATATATGTTATGAAAAAGGCAGTCGGTCAAAGTGCAGTGTGTGTGTGTGTGTGTGTGTGTGTGTGTGCGCAGGGTGGTATCTGTGGTATTTTATTGTTCAGTGTGTGTAATCATTGACCAGTCTGACGGCTTGTTTTTCAACCCAGAGTTCCTTAAAACTTTACCATAATTTGTGTTTGCGTGTAGAGCAATTTCACCGTCAGGTTTAGCCGGATAAGCTGCCTTTTAGAAAAGGGATCATAGTCTGAAAGGGCCACAAAGCACAGATTCTTTTTAAGGTTTCTTTATTTTAGGATGGTGATGGCTAAAATTGCATATTTTATTATAAAGTAAAGTGTCTCACACCTGACAGCAGTTTAACAGGATCACCTGTTTATCTGTTATCACGAGGAGGCGGGAAATTAAACATTTGGCTTCATATGTAGGTTAAATATGGGGAGGAGGGTGAACTCCGCTTTGGTTTCTGTTCACTTTTAAACGTGTTTAAATGTGCAGGGCTGAAGAGAGAACTGAGATTGATGAGGTTGAAAAACAACAAAGTGCTTAAAAAATGAAAATCTTTAAAAATGAAGGAAAGATGAATACTGAAAGACACGAGATTAAAAAACAAAAGATGTTCCATTATATGGAATGCAAAACTGCAGCATCATGGTTTCAGTGGTGAAAATGAACCGCTGTGTCATGTTTTATGACATTTGCTGACTAATGAGCTGATTGCCGTCGGACAGGGGGAAGTGAGTAGCCTATTTCATAATCGGCAAAAACAGAGCTTAAAATACGTTTTGAAGCAAAGAAGGAAGGGCGGATAGAAAGCCTGAACCATCATATAGGAGGCCAAACAAAACTGCTGTCTCACGGTTGCTGTGTTGAAAGTAAATGAGTGTTGTATCTCATGAAATGTATTAATAAATGACCTGAAGGTCTTTAAAGGGCAAGAGAATGTGCTGTTACTGGGGAGTTGGCAAAAACACCCAAAGATGAATGAAATTCTTGCAAAACCACAACAGAAAACCCTCTTTCAGTTCCTCATAAATATGACAACATGGCACCTATAACCACAAAGTTCCCCAACAGGCCACTTTAAAGGAAACGGAAGTGAAACGGCCTCGTCATCCCAAACAAAACATTAGAATCAAGATGAATGAGCAATAGAGACTGTTAGCTTAGCACAAAGACTGGAAACGGGGGGAACAGCTAGCCTGGTTCTGTCCTCCTACCAGCACAAAATGTAAAAATGACAAGTTGTGATTTTATGGTTTTGTTTTCCCCTTTGGGTTTATGCTAAGCTAACTGGCTACAGACATGAATCTTCTCATAAAACTCTCAGCAAGAAGGCGAATAAGCGTGTTTTCAAAAATATCAAAGGACAGAATAAACAAGAAGGTATTTACGTGAAGTAAATCTCACGGTTTGTTCGATCTTTAAGGACGCTGAATGTCTACAGGCTTCGTTTGTCTTGTACAATAAAAGTAATATTTGGTCAAAATTAAAGACATGTATGCATATTTAAGTATAAAGTATGATACCCCCCCCAAACCACTTTTTACATCTTTAGCTGCACAATAAAGAACCGGTAGATGTTGAAGGTGAGTCTCATTTTCTTTTGTATTGTACTTTGATTTTAGAGTGTATTTCACTTGAAATGGCTCCACAAAACACTGAAACATTAAAAAATTGTTGCAGAAAATAATTTATTTTAGTTTTGTGTTTTTTTTGGAGTCTTGCGTTATGTTTCAAAAGTTCTGGATCTGGTTTATATGAATTTGTGGCGTCTTGTTTAAGCCGGTGTGGGCTGGCCATAGTGTGTGTGTACATGACAAAATCATTAAAAACTTCACTTATACGAAACTTTATCACATTTCTCTGCTGTTAATTTTCTCTCTCAGTGGGATCATGACGCCGGGGCTGAACGCCATCATGGGAGCGACAGGAAGTGGCAAGTCATCGTGAGTGTCTCTGTAAAGACGGAAGAAGTGATGGAGACGTCCAAACACGGCCGCCATCCCTTCCCGATTCAGACGATGTGTAACACGAACATGACACAGACGAGTTATGAGTACGATTCGTCGTTAATGGGAGCCTTTTGTGGTTCAGGTTCCTGGATGTTTTGGCAGCCAGGAAGGACCCTGCAGGCCTGTCGGGAGAAGTTCTGATCGACGGAGCTCCTCAGCCTCCGAACTTCAAGTGTCTGTCTGGATACGTGGTGCAGGTAGGTGGGTAAGACAGACAGGAAGTCTGATCTACGGGAGCCAAGAGAGCACGCAACAATAAGACCCGCTTTTTAGACCAAGTCTGTCTCAGCCACATACAGGATACATTAAATATTAAGTCACACACCAAAACTAAAATCTAATATGAAAAGATGTCTTTGAAGTGTTTTGATCTTTGACTTTCTCGTCTCCAGGACGACGTGGTGATGGGAACTCTGACAGTCAGAGAGAACTTCAGCTTCTCTGCAGCGCTGCGTCTCCCAGCGGCCGTGTCTCAGGAGGAGAAGGAGCAGAAAGTCAACAGACTGATCCAGGAGCTGGGACTGAGCCGGGTGGCCGACTCCAGGGTGAGGAGGAAGAGAGGGATAACAAAGAAAGAATGCCAAATAATACAATCAGAAAGGGAGTGAAAAAACAAAATTATAAAAAGACACAAAGCGTAAAAAAAGAGAATAAAAGACATAAGCAAAAGCTAGAACTTACAAAAGATGGAAATGAAGGATCAAAGTAAGGAATGCATTATGTATGTCACTGAGGGTCCTCACAAGTATAGAAAGTCCTAACCTGTGCGTGTGTAGGTGGGCACCCAGCTGATTCGTGGGATCTCCGGCGGCGAGAGGAAGAGGACGAACATCGGCATGGAGCTGATCATCGACCCGTCCGTCCTCTTCCTGGACGAACCGACCACGGGCCTCGACGCCAGCACCGCCAACTCTGTGCTGCTGCTGCTCAAGAGGTCATGCGCACACACACAGGTTTAATCTTTAAATGTGGGACGCTGTTACCTCCTTTCCTTTGGTAAAGGATGGTCCAGTGTAGCCTCGAAAGAAAGCACCGGCGCACCTTTTAGAGCTCACGGTTTCCTGGCTGCCGCTTAGATCTGCACTTTAACTTTAACGCGTTTGTCTAACTGTTTTTCAGGATGGCGAACAACGGTCGCACCATCATCCTGTCCATCCACCAGCCTCGATACTCCATCTACCGCCTGTTCGACCGCCTCACCCTGCTGGTCAATGGCAAACAGGTCGCTAAAGCTGTCGGTCGTATCTTATGTTGTAGACGGACTTTTGTCAATATAGAAAATCATATGAAGTCTTGTTTTCACTCCAATTAAAACGATCAGGTTTACCACGGCCCGGCAGAGAGCGCGCTGGAGTATTTCTCGGACATCGGTACGGACATGAAATTAAGTTCTTAATCCAATATAACCCCACGCAAAGGTGATGTATGTAATTCAGTTTGGAACTTAATTTCCCAGGATACACCTGTGAGCCCCACAACAACCCTGCCGACTTCTTCCTGGACGTTATTAATGGAGACTCAACCGCCGTCGCCCTCAGCAGCACGGACAAAGAAGGTGTGGGTTTCATTTTAATCGAGAGGCATGAATTAATTTAGTCCAACAGGGACCAGAAATAGAGTATTTTTGTATTTGTTTTGAATATTTTTCTTGCCTCTAGATCCAGATTCAGACTCGGTGTCCAGACGAGGGATCGAGGACAAACTGTTGGAGGAGTACAGGAACTGCCATTACTTCAAACAGACCAAAGCAGAGCTGGGTAGGCGCTCTATCGCAGTTCACAGCTGAGTTTCAAGACAACCAAAAAGTCTCTCCTCGGGTAGAAGGGTGACGACAAGTGCTGGAACTGAAAAACAATCTTGACTTTAAAATTAGAACTAAATAGAAAAATTAGATTGTAAGGTGCCAATCTACTGGCAGGATTAAGATGGCAACCTGCTACTTTCCAGGTTTGTTGTCCCAAGCATGTAATGCTTGGACACTTTGCTTCATGGAGTTTAAATACATTTTTTTACCAGCACTTTACAGGGAACAGAATGAGTAGAAATGTGAATTTTGTACAGAAATGGTTTTATTTGAATCAATGGCAAATCAAAACCGTTGTCGATTTCTGTCTCTTCTCAGAAAGGATAATTCAGGGTAAGCCGACGGCCACCACTGCCAGCTCCAGAACCATCACTTACAACACCGGCTTCCTGACCCAGTTCAGATGGGTTCTTAAGAGAACGTTCCGCAACCTCATGCTCAACCCTCAGACCTCTGTCGCTCAGGTAGGAAGGTTGAGCAGGCGTCCATCGTGATGTCAGTGTAAAGTGTAACTGTAAGGAAGTCAAGCTGTAAAAAAAATTGTCAATAATTTCAGTCTATAAAAGCATGTTTTAAAGCATGGAGTTTGGTTGACTGCTCACCATCAGCACTGTGGTCTGTTATTGGATCCAGAAAATTCTAATTCAGGCCAAAAAAATTATAAAAATACATAACAGTGTTTATTTTTATCAAAGACGTTTGGAATTTAGTTGTAGCAGCATCTTGTGGTTGCAAGAGGAACTGCAGCTTCAAATACTTTGACCTTTTTGGGAAATATTAGCTTTGTGGCAGAGAGTTAGACAAGAATAGAATTAATGCCACTCTCATGTCCATCTATTTAATATAAAGCTACAGCCAGCAGCAGAAAGACATGGCTCAGTCTGAAGGTAACAAAATCTCACCGATTAACACGTTATGTTTCATTTATTTAATCTTTAGTGTCAAAACAATTCCTCATTTTATGAGGTTATATGTTGGACTTTTATTTTGCCTCTGAGCTGTTGACAGATGATTGATGTTCTCGTCTGTCTGCCAGAAAGCGAATTGGCGTGCTTCCCAAAATGTGGAAATGTTCCTTTTGAGATCTCGCTTCAAACATTAATTTGCTGCAGCAGCTTGTATTAATTATTTCTCACTATACTGTGTTTTCATTTTGTGTTTAGGTCGCAGTAACCTTGTTCCTCGCTCTGGTTGTAGGAGCCATTTTCTTTGACGTCCAGGATGATCAAAGTGGAATGCAGAACAGGTATCCTACTTTATTCTATTCTGCTGTGGTTTGATTATTTACATTCAGTGTTTGGTGCGACTTCATCTACAAGAGTTTAGAACTTAGTTTTCCTTTTATGGAAAGTTGGCAGAAGCTGTGGAAACAGTAGTCCCAGTATTGTACAGTAAACCTGTAGAGAAGACAAAACTACTGTTAGCTGAAGCAAATGTATTAAAATTATATTGCAACATTCTCAAATTGTATGTTAGTGTATTAGACTAGAGTGTATATATCAGTTTGTGTATTGGCCAGTGCACTTTCCCACAGACTGGAGGGAGAACAGAGACGTTCAGAAAGCTGTTGTCACGTAGAGATCTACTTCTCAATAAAACAGCACCGTGTTCTTTTCCATGGATGTATAAAGTAAAGTTTTGGAGGTGCTAGTACAATATACACTAGTTTTGAGGTAAATCTCGTTTGCTGCCAACGACCTAATGTGCTGTTTAGCTAATTTAACGTTAACTTCTAACTTGTGGTAGAAGAGGTAATACTTTTTTACAATGTACACGTATGACCGTTTATCACATAATTTACTATGACTTTCTTTATCACATACTGTACAGATTTGGTGCTCTCTTCTTCATCGTAGTGAATCAGTGTTTCAGCTCCCTGTCGTCTGCCGAACTCTTCATCTCAGAGAGAAAACTCTTCATGTGGGTTTGACACACACACACACACACACTTATGAGGCCATCATCTTGATTTCCATTAATACCCTCAAACCAGACCTTTTAATGAAACATTTGCTCATTTTTCTCTCGGCTTTCTTTCTGAGAGTGAGAAGGTCAATTTCATGTCTTTGTGCTGGAGTAGAGCGTGGGTTAGCCTAGCTTAGTACAATGACTGGAAACGGCTACCAACACCTCTAAAGGCGATCTGTTTACACAGTTTTTCTCGTTTCTGGATCTCGTGTGTGTGTATACACAGAAATGCAACAGGAAAATTTATGGTTTTGGGGGAGTCGTGCTAGTTTCATCCAGTTTTCAGTATTTACGCTAAGCTAACGATATCCCGACTCCAGCTTCATACTTCAACACACAGACATGATGTTGAGAGAACTCTTCTTGTAAAGAAAGCTGAAATGTATATTTCCTCAAAAGAACTACTCATTTTAAACAAAAAATAAAAGGTTAATAACCTTGTGGGGACCTGAAGTTTCTCCCCAATGGGAAGTGAGTCTCCACGAGGTGATTAAGTACAGCCACACATTTCAACATATTTGTATATCTGACAACAAGCCCCTTACTGGTTTGCAGGTGTGTCGTTCATTAATTAAACCTTTGGTGTATTTCTGTCTGTCATCAGTCATGAGTATATCAGCGGTTACTACAGGCTGTCTGTGTACTTCCTGTCTAAGATCCTGTCTGACATTATCACGCTGAGGACCGTCCCCGCCATTGTCTTCACCTGTGTGGCGTATTTCATGATTGGTGGGTAGGAGGTGCACACTCCGCTTTGCTGACACAAACATTTTTATTAATCAGGTAATTGGAAAAATGTCAAAAAATCTCAGAAGCTGACATACTCAAACCTCAAATGTGAGAAATTTCAGACATTTTATAGCTTAAATGCAAAAAATAAACAAGTAAATTGATGATGGAAATCTAAAAAATGTTGTTTGCTCCTTTTGGTTAGAGTTTATATTTTCTGTCAGTTTTAAAGTATTTACAAAATTCAGATTGGGCCTTAAATAATCATAATCTACTGCACATTGAAGTTCATCAAGCTCTCTTGGTTTGACAGAATAAAAACTCTACTTGCATTAAAACATGATCACAAAAGCAACATTTTATGTTTCTGTGAGCTTTGTTTTCACCAGTAGTGCTTCTTTATGTTAGCAAATAACTTCAGATTAGTCATTTATGGAAATACTTGAAGGCTTCTTTCCCAATGTATTTGACAATTCGGGTTTGGTCCTCTGTTTTTGTGCGTGCAGGTTTGAAGCCGACAGCTGAAGCCTTCTTCCTCTTCATGTTCACCGTGACTCTGGTTGCATACACGGCCACCTCCATGGCTCTGGCCATCTCGGCCGACCAGACAGTGGTGGCCATCGCCAACATCTTCATGACCATCACCTGCGTCTTCATGATGGTGATGTGCAAACAATGAGTTTTTAAGACAAAAGCAGTTTCTCATTGACAACTGCTGGTGCCTAGTTGCTTGTGAACCCCTATAACCCTACAAAGTAACCTTTGTTGAATCTTACCTGTAAACATTTTCTCTTTCTCTGCAGATCTTTGCAGGTTTACTTGTGAACCTTCCCTCCATCGTCAGCTGGCTCGCTTGGTTAAAGTACTTAAGTATACCACGATATGGCCTCAGCGTACGTAAACACACACAACTACAGCAGCTCAGCCTCCCAAACATCCATCCTCTCCTACCCACCAATCTTTGTATTTAGGGGGTGTTTATTGGAGGTGATTAAATGGATATTGTCACTCATTTAGGAAGAGCTCATATTCTTGGCTGAGGGAGGGAAAAGCATGTGTAATGAATAATTTTAACAAAGCAGACTGGCATACAGTCAAATGCTTCTGCTTTGCTGAGGGTGTGTTGTTTGTGGTTTTCTCAGTTCTGAACATCAAGTATGAAATTGTATTCCTAAAACACCAAATTGTTGATAAAGATCAT
>LKNJ01009712.1:0-14922 GCA_002120245.1 Maccullochella peelii | reverse complement strand
ATTTAAGCTTAAATCTTATTTCATTACAAGCTATGATCAATTTACATGTTATGTAAAGGCATATTAACATTTCCTGTTTCATTATCTATTAAACAAAACCAGACATCCCATCTTTATCTGGATTAGTGGATTGTTGTAAACCATTCCTGTTGGTTCAGTTTCCATTTTACCTGCATCAAAATCTGCATGTTAAACGTTAAACTTCAGTACTTTTCAGAGGGCTAGTTAAAAACAGCATATTGATTAATATACATTTAATTCAACATGGCAAAGTCAATTCCTTTGTTCTTGTGTCAAGAGTTCAGAGTGTGGAATCTTCAGTCCATATCCTGGAATGTGGGAGTATTTGACTAGTTTACTACAGACCTGTCGTAAATTGGGCAATTGTCACTTAGCTTTCCCTTAATGTCCTCCCTGAATCCTGGTGAGTCATGGTTTATGGCCCGGAGGTCATACTGGTAACGTGATGTTTTGGGAAACTTCATCCTTGAGTCTTAACAGAGACTTGTTTTATGGCAGGGACCATGGCTGTCCCACACTTTAGTGGAGGTGAATTATTTCTCAATGAAAGATGTAGAATTATTCATCACCAGGCTCCTTATCACGCTACACCCTGGTCATCCATATAAGCCTGTGTTGACTACTGACCCCAATGAGAGTACTGCCCACCACACAGGAATGGATATACTGTCACACAGCACACTGGAGACCCAAACCTGCACACAAGGGGGAATGTAACCATTCCTTGAACTTTGTTATCAGGGCTGACACACACCAGGTACAGGAAACACATCACCTATTACATGCCAAGCATCTGAGAGTGTAATGGCAGCCAGCAGCTGTCCCGCAGCTTCAGGCGGGATGTAGCCATTTTTTAAATCATAATGGCAATGGTGGCTTTCCCAGCCCTGTAGCACTGCTTCTCTCATTCCACCTGGGCCATCAATCTTAGCAAGGGAAATTTGAAAAGGTCAGTCCTTTACTAAATATCTTAATATGATCACCAAGTATGCCTAAATTGTACTGTGCTGCTTTGGCCATACTAGACAATCATTAGCATTTGCATCTGCAGCCAGGTTTGCCCACTCACTTGCTTTTACGAGTTTGTTCTCTACCCAATTGAAATTATACTCAGATATTGCCTGTGCAAACGTATTGTATGTCCCTAAACCTAGACCAGCCCATCCTGGTAGGTCTCTTTTGTTCCTTATACGCAGACAAGTATACAGAGGTTTCAACATATGTTCATATTGATTCTGGACTTCATCATCTAAGTCTGACATTGGAGTCCATGGTGTACTATCCATATCAAAAAGGGCTTCATAAACATACAAAAACTATATGAATACATTTTATAATAGGTAGAATGTTTAACTAAACATTGGGATTTAATTTGAGTTACTTAAGGACATTGCACAGTCCACTCCTCAATAGAAGTGCTGAAGCTGCACACACATCCCAATAGCATTTTAAAGGAGACTGATTATATTAAGAATGAAAAAGTATGGTTTCCCATTCTGCATTATTCCCAAACCTAGACCCCTAATCAATAACTCATATATACTGCTCCTCAATTAACATCCCACTAAGGGAGTACTATCATCGTTCCAAGTATCATTCGTAGGTCCCACAATGAGGTATGCAGTTACAGTGAAATGAGGCATGTCTGAAACTACCACACCATACTGCAATCAAGTATGGTCAAACCTCCAGTCTTCCAACGTAAGTCGAGGGGATAGTTCTAAATAGAGGTCCATAACTAAAATCGCCCTTTCTTTGTCTACACATTGGCCCAATTGCAATTCCCCCCTTTCACCCTACCACTTGGCCCTACCCCTCTGTTTTGTACACTGCCGCATTGGGTGTCCTGTTCCTTTTGGGGATTGAGGGGTAGTGGTCATCTAGCCCTCCAAATGGCCCTCCAATTGGAGCATTTTCAGATGCAAACGGAGTGGTAGAAGAAAATTCCCAGAATGCTTTGTGAACTGAGGCAATGTAACATTGATCATGGCTACCAATGCGGGAAAGAACATGGATGTATAATAAGACCTGGATAGGGCGGCAAATTTTAAAAAATCTGTTGGAATATTTTAGTTTAATGTAGATGCAAAGGAATATGTATTTGGATCGTTATAACAAGCATTTCAAGAAAATCGCCATTCACAATGTCAATGGAACTTCGTGTAAACGACGATCTGTGAGTGACAGTGTTGCATGATGGCGCGGGGATCCAAGACGCAGACACACAAGGCTGGGAGAGAGTGAGTTATTGAGGAAGTGGGGAGAACTGAGGGGGAGGACGCCGGGGAAGAGCGAGAACGGAGCAGGCGGGTAGAAGGTCTTTCCTGGAGACAGAGAAACGGCAGCGGAGGTGGGGCTGGACCTGGAGAAGAGAGAACACGAGGATTAGATACAAACAAGGCAGAGTTTAAGATCTAGTCTCTTGGTAAAGGTACTGAGGCCGTGATGCTTCTACCGGGAGGTGAGAAACAATGATCTGGCAAAGAGCGGGTGGCAAGCCGGGGTAAAAGTACTGTGGATTGATGGGCTTGATGGAACACAGGTGAGGGAGAAGGTGCTCGCGGGCAGGTGGTGAGTGATGAGGGCCACGCCTCTCCGTCCAACACAGGCAGGTGAGTCTGAGGAAAACAGGGGCAGGGGAAGGAAGGGAGAGAGAGAAAACAAACAGGGAGGGAGACTAAGAGCTTCACAGAGCTGGGGGGGCGGGAGCCTGGCGTACTGTGACAGTACCCCCCCTCCTACGGGAGCCTCCGGGCGACCCACGCAGCCTCCCCGGGTTGTCCCGATGAAAGTCCCGGATTAGCTGTGGATCCAGGAGTCTGGAGCGGGGCTCCCAGGAACGCTCCTCCAGACCGTACCCTTCCCAGTCCACCAAATATTGTGAACCTCGGCCGCGCTGGTGGACATCCAGGAGGCGCTGGACCGAGTAGGCCGGGTGGCCGTCGAAGACGCGAGGGGGTGGCGGAGGAGGAGCCGGAGGACACAGAGGACTGGTGGAAACTGGTTTAAGATGGGAAACATGGAAGGCCGGGTGGATGCCCATGGACCTGGGGAGCTTTAGGCGGACTAAGGAGGGGTTGATTACTGTCTCCACAGGGAATGGGCCGGTGAAGCAGGGGGAGAGCTTCTTGGACCCGGTCCGCAGAGGGATGTCCCTGGCGCTCAACCAGACCTGTTGTCCGGGCATATAGCGCGGGGCTGGAGTGTGACGGCGGTCAGCTAGACGCCGGGTCCGGGTTGAGGTGCGGAGAAGGGCGGCCCAAGTCTGTCGCCAAACCCGATGACAGCGGTGGAGATGGGCCTGGACAGAGGGAACAGCAATCTCGGTCTCCTGGTCGGCGAGCAGGGGGGGGCTGATAACCAAGGGAGCACTCAAAGGGTGACTTGCCAGTGGCGGTGCTGGTGTGGGAGTTGTGAGCGTACTCAATCCAGGGGAGTTGGGAGCTCCAAGAGGACGGGTTCCTGGCCGCGACGCACCTCAGGATGTCCTCCAGCTCCTGGTTGGTGCGTTTGGCCTGTCCATTGGTCTGGGGGTGGAAGCCGAAGGACAGGCTGACGGTGGCGCCGAGGGCAGTGCAGAAGGCCTTCCACACCCGGGATGTAAACTGAGGCCCTCGGTCAGAGACTACGTCGCATGGGAGGCCGTGAAGGCGGAACACGTGTTCGACCAGTAGGTCAGCGGTTTTGCGGGCAGAAGGAAGTCCGGCCAGGGCGATGAAGTGGGCGGCTTTGGAGAATCGGTCGACCACGGTGAGTATGACGGACTTCCCCTCGGAGTCAGGTAATCCGGTGATGAAATCTAGGGCGATATGTGACCAGGGGCGGTGTGGGATGGGCAAGGGGCGGAGGAGACCAGCCGGGGGACGATGGGAGTTCTTCCCCCGGGCGCAGACAGTGCAGGCGGACACGAAGAACCTGGTGTCCCTCTCCAAGGTGGGCCACCAGAAGTGTCGCTGGAGAAGAGATAGGGTCCGACCGACGCCGGGGTGGCATGTGACGCAGGAGGTTCAGACGGGTTCAGGCATGAACTTGAGGCCGGGTGGACAGTCGGGAGGTGTGGGGTGGTCTCGCTGCGCTCATTCTAGGGCCGCCTCGAATCCCCAGGTGGCCCCGGTGGTGAAGCAGGAGGAGGGAAGGATAGTGGTGGGTTCCGGAGAGGACTCTGCAGTGCAGTACTGGCGAGAGAGGGCGTCGGGCTTGGTGTTACGAGATCCTGAACGGTAGGTCAAGGTGAAGTTAAAGCGGCTGAAGAATAGGGACCATCTTGCCTGGCGGGCGGTCAACTGCCGGGCGGTTTGGAGGTATGCCAGGTTTTTATGGTCTGTCCAGATGAGAAAAGGTTGCTCCGCCCCCTCAAGCCAGTGCCGCCACTCCTCCAGGGCTAACTTCACCGCCAGCAGCTCACGGTTTCCCACGTCATAGTTCCGCTCGGGCGGGGTAAGGCGGCGGGAGAAGAAGGCGCAGGGGCGGAGCTTCTGGTCCGCAGGGCTGCGCTGGGACAGGACGGCCCCCACCCCGGTGTCGGAGGCGTCAACCTCGACCACGAACTGCTGGGTGGGGTCAGGTTGGATTAAGACGGGGGCGGAAGTGAAACGGTTCTTTAACTCGTTGAAGGCCTGAACAGTTTCGGGACCCCAGCTGAAGGGCACAGAAGGGGAGGTGAGACGGGTTAATGGAGCTACGAAATGGCTGTAATTTCGGATGAACCGACGATAAAAGTCTCGGACCACCGCCACCTTTTGGGGGTCTGGGCGAATCTGTCCCCGGGAGATGACAAACCCAAGGAAGCTCGCAGTCTCCACATGGAACTCGCACTTCTCGGGTTTGACATATAGCCTGTTCTCCAGCAGGCGCTGGAGAAGTGAACGGATGTGACTGACGTGTTCCTGGGGGTCCTTAGAGAAGACGAGGATGTCGTCTAGGTAGACGAAGACAAAGCGGTTCAAAAAGTCTCTGAGGACGTCATTAATCAGGGCCTGGAAGATGGCCGGGGCGTTGGTTAGGCCGAATGGCATCAGAAGGTATTCGAAGTGGCCGAGGGGGGTGTTGAAGGCCGTCTTCCACTCATCCCCCTCACGAATCCTCACCAGGTGGTAGGCGTTGCGGAGATCAAGCTTGGTGAAGATGACAGAGCCCTGGAGTGGTTCAAACGCCGAATCTAGCAGAGGGAGGGGGTACTTGTTCTTGATGGTGATCTGGTTGAGGGCGCGGTAATCAATGCACGGCCGGAGGGAGCGGTCCTTCAATTCAGTTTTATTTATATAGCGCCGTATCATAACAAAGTTATCTCAGGGCACTTTGTCATAAAGAGCAGGTCTAGACCAACTCCTTATGTGTACAGAGACCCAACAATTCCCACCAAGAGCAAGCACAAGCAACAGTGGCAAGGAAAAACTCCCTTTTAACAGGAAGAAATCTCCAGCAGAACCAGGCTCTGGGTGGGTGGTCATCTGCCTCGACCGGTTGGGTTGAGAGAGAGGGAAGGGAGAGAGCGAGGGAGAGAGAGAGAGAGAGAATGAGGAAAGTGAACATGCAGTAGCACAGCACGGTTCAGTTCTAGATACAGATGTAAAGCAGTAGTGGAAATAGTATTAATGTTAATACAAACAAAAGTAATAGCAATGTGATAGTAATAATAGTAATAATAAGTCCATAGATAGCAACAACAGCAGCAACTGCCGAGCAGCAGCACGGGGGCAGTAGATGGCCCGCATCACAGATCCAGGCTCCGCAACCACAGATCGCAGCTCCGCAACTCCTTCTTGGCGATGAAGAAGAACCCAGCTCCCACCGGGGACGAAGAGGTTCGGATGAAGCCGGAAGCTAGGGAGTTGGAAATATAGGTCTCCATAGCTGTCTTCTTGGGACCGGACTGGTTATAGAGACGCCCCGTGGGGACAGAGGCTCCGGGGAGCAGATCGATGCCACAGTCGTAGGGGCGGTGGGGGGGCAAGGACTGGGCCTTATGTTTGCAGAACACCTCCTGTAGGTCATGATACGGAGGGGGGATAGCGGTGAGGTCTGGGGGCTGGGGAGACGGCGGCGACGGGGAACCCACGGTCCGAGGCACCGCCGACTTCAGGCAGGAGGCGTGGCAGTAGGGACTCCATCCGGTGATGCTTCTAGTGGTCCAGTTGATGTGGGGGTTATGTAGTTTTAACCAGGGGAGGCCCAGAACTAGGGGAGACTGGGGAATTTTAACAGGAACAGTTGGAGCTCCTCCCGGTGATTGCCGGAGATGATCAGGGAGACGGGCTTAGTATGGTGCGTCACCTGCCCCAGCAGGTGACCATCCAGGGCGTTCACCACCAGGGGAACAGCTAGCTCCACCAGGGGCAGGCGGGCTTGGTGGGCGAGTTCGTGGTCGATTAAACTCTCCACTGCCCCCGAGTCAATGAGGGCCGGGACGGACGTCTCACCGAACGGGGCACAGAGAGTTGTAAAAGTACTGTGGATTGATGAGCTTGATGGAACACAGGTGAGGGAGAAGGTGCTCACGGGCAGGTGGTGAGTGATGAGGGCCACGCCTCTCCGTCCAACACAGGCAGGTGAATCTGAGGAAAACGGGGGCAGGGGAAGGAAGGGGGAGAGAGAAAACAGACAGGGAGGGAGACGAAGAGCTTCACGGAGCTGGGGGGGCGGGAGCCTGGCGTACTGTGACAGAGAGTAGTCATTTCCATGTCCCGTGTATGAAGCTTGAAAAATAATCCAGCAGCAAATTCCCTGCACTTCCCCGATCATCTGTAACACCATGCCTGGCGCTGGCATTGTGGACCTGTGCAGCTGATGCTGTCATCTATGTGCCTTCAGTGACACTTTCCCTCCAGACCCAAGCGATCTGCCTTGGTTGGGCACCTGATAGATTGCGTGGGAAGTTTAGGTGCACTTACCGTATACCGTGAATATCACATCAATAACCGTTTCTAAACCAAAAACCTCTCAACCACATGTTCGAGCAGGCAATCAAGATTACAGGTTTCCCTGACATTTTCCTCAAATAAATGTCCGAGGTAACGTGCTAGCATGTAACATTATATGCAGCACAGTAATTTATGTAAACCATGTAAACACTTAATTATCATATTGGATGTGGGGAATGGAAAGTACGATATGAAACAAATACAAGATGTGAAACATTAGTCAAGTATTTCTAGTAAAAAGACACCTAATAAACGTAGCCAGTGATTACTGTAGCCACCCTATGTGTTATCCTATGTACACATTAGTTATGTCAGACCAGTGACACTTACCATAATGAGGCAGAAACCTGCCTGGAATAGACTTTATCCTGTAAGTTACCATGTCAACATAACTGAAGGAATTACTGATCTTATAAAGTAACTTGCTTATGTAGTTGAAAAATGCTCAGTAACCAAAGTATCTGCAGCTACTGTGAGGACTAAAAACTTGAGGTTTCAGACAGCGTTAAGGCTTGACCTAAAATGTCTAACACGCTTACAGTAAGAGTTGCAAAAAACAGAGGATCGGATGCTCAGCACTGTAAATTAAGTTTCCCTTAACTTTCCCTTTAACTGCCGAATCGGAAGCTGTGAATTGGAAGTCAACTTCAGCGTCGTCTAACACGTAAAGTTAACAGTAATACTGCAACATAAAAAATGGCATAACTTACAGGTTCCAAGTTTGAAGTCGGTATGAATAGAATTGATCCAAGCACAGAACCTTGTGGAACTCCATGACTAACTTTGGCGTGCATAGAAGATTCATCGTTAACATGTACAAACTCATATTGATCTGATAAATAGGACTTAAACCAGCTTAGTATGGTGCTTTTAATGCCAATTAAATGTTCCAGTCTCTGTAATAGGATGTGTTGGTCAATGGTATAAGATCTAACAAAACAAGTACAGAGACAAGTCCTTTGTCTGATGCTATTAGGTCATTTGTAACTTTCACCAGTGCTGTCTCTGTGCTATGATGCACCTGACTGAAAATCTTCAAATAACTTATTGTTATGTAGAAAGTCACAACTGATTGGCGACTGCTTTTTCAAGGATCTTAAAGAGAAAGGGAGGATTAGATATAGGTCTATAGTTTGATAAAACCTCTGGATCAAGAGTGGGCTCTTTAAGAAGAGATTTAAATACAGCTACTTTAAAGGACTGTGGTACATAGCCTTTTAATAAAGACAGATTGATCATATCGAGTAAAGAAGTGCTAACTAAGGGTAAAACTTCTTTAAGCAGCCAAGTTGGGATGGGGTCTAAGAGACACGTTGATGGCTTGGATGAAGAAATCATTGAAGTTAGTTCATAAAGGTCGATGGGAGAAAAACAGTCTAAATGTATATCAGGTTTTAAAGCTGTTTCTAAGGTTCCTATGTTTGAAGATAAGTCCGTACCAGCTGAAGACAGGAGGTGCTGAATTTTGTCTCTAATAATTAGAATTTTATCATTAAAGAAACTCATTAAGTCGTTTCTAATGAGATCTAAAGGAATACATGGCTCAATAGAGCTGTGACTCTCTGTTAGCCTGGCTACAGTGCTGAACAGAAACCTGGGGTTGTTCTTATTTTCCTCTATTAATGATGAGTAGTAGGCTCTCTCTGGCATTACGGAGGGCCTTCCTATATGTTTTGAGACTATCTTGCCAGACTAAACGTGATTCTTTCAGATTGGTGGAACGCCATTTACTTTCGTTTGCTTTAATTTGCGGGTTTGGGGGTTATACCATGGAGCTAACCTCCTTTGTTTTATTATCTTCTTTTTTAGAGGGGCAATAGAATCGAGTGTCAATTTGGGAGGGACTATAGTTAGCATAGGAGTCCTCAGTTATATTGAAACACTATCAGATAGACATCTAGTGGAGGAATGTTTGCCTAATGGCGTGTAGTCCAGCAATAGGATTTCAAAAGTTATTAAATAATGGTCCAATAAAAAAGGATTCTGTGGAAAGACTATTAGATGTTCAATTTCAATGCCATAGGCAAGAACAAGATCGAGGGTGTGGTTAAAACAGTGAGTGGGTTTATGTACACTCAGACAGAAGTCAATTGAATCTAATGATGACATAAACGCAGCACTAAGGCTATCATTATCTNAAGAAATCATTGAAGTTAGTTGATGAAGGTTGATAGGAGAGAAGCAGTCTAAATGTATATCAGGTTTTACAGTTGTTACTAAGATTCCTGTGTTTGAAGATAAGTCAGTACCGGCTGAGGGCAGGAGGTGCTGAATTTTGTCTATAATAGTTAATAGAGCTGTAACTCTCTGTCAGCCTGGCTACAGTGCTGAACAGAAACCTGGGGTTGTTCTTATATTCCTCTATTAATGTTGAGTAATAGGCTGCTCTGGCATTACGGAGGGCCTTCCTATATGTTTTAAGGCTATCTTGCCAGACTAAGCGTGATTCTTCCAGATTGGTGGAACGCCATTTCCTTTCAAGTTTTAATATGCGGGTTTGGGGGTTATACAATGGAGCTAACCTCCNCTAAGGGTAAAACTTCTTTAAGCAGCCTAGTTGGGACAGGGTCTAAGAAACACATTGATGGCTTAGATGAAGAAATCATTGAAGTTAGCTGATGAAGGTTGATGAGAGAAAAGCAGTCTAAATGTATATCAGGTTTTACAGTTGTTACTAAGGTTCCTGTGTTTGAAGATAAGTCAGTGCCGGCTGAGGGCAGGAGGTGCTGAATTTTGTCTCTAATAGTTAGAATTTTATCATTAAAGAAGCTCATGAAGTTGTTACTACTGAGATCTATAGGAATTCATGGCTCAATAGAGCTGTGATTCTCTGTTAGCCTGGCTACAGAGCTGAACAGAAACCTAGGGTTGTTTTTATTTTCCTCTATTAATGATGAGTAATAGGCTGCTCTGGCATTATGGAGGGCCTTCCTATATGTTTTAAGACTATCTTGCCAGCCTAAACGTGATTCTTCCAGATTGGTGGAAAGCCATTTCCTTTCAAGTTTTTGTGATGTTTGCTTTAATATGCCGGTTTGGGGGTTATACCATGGAGCTAACCTCCTTTGTTTAATTATCTTCTTTTTTAGAGGGGCAATAGAGTCGAGTGTCATTCGCAGTGAGCCTGCAGCACGATCAACAAGATGATACATTTGGAAGGGACTAAAGTTAGCATAGGACAGTACAGAGACAAGTCCTTTGTCTGATGCAATTAGAAGGTCATTTGTAACTTTCACCAATTTTATTTCATTAACTTAGCTAATAGTTAGTACAGTTGGGCAGTATGTTTAAAGTGGAATATGTTAAACCTCAGATACAGAATATGGACAAAACCCCTCACACACACACACACACACACACCAGCAGCTATAGGAAACTACAACTGTAACACTCATTGCCTGCAGGTGGCGCAGGTTGCCAGGTGTGGAACTGGCCAGTCCCATAAAGTTGAGTTTCATTCTTGACCTTAAACTTACTGTATTTCGTCTGTAGTGTTCAGCCACATCTTGTGGCCTTCATCAGATGGATTGGGTTGCTCAGTTGTCACAAAGTTCAACTTACCAGATTTCCTCCAAATGAACTCCATCTGTTGATCAATGCCTTGAGATGTGGCTGAAAGTTCAGGAGTAAATCTTTCAGGAACATTGAATTGAGATTTTTTTGTCAAAATTGTCCCATTGCTTCATGTTATTCATGCAGCTAACAGGAATCGCTAAATACAGAGATGGGACCACAGCAGATGTGGCTGAAAGTTCAGGAGTAAATCTTTCAGGAACATTGAATTGAGATTTTTTTGTCAAAATTGTCCCATTGCTTCATGTTATTCATGCAGCTAACAGGAATCGCTAAATACAGAGATGGGACCACAGCAGAGGACGACATCCCACTGACTGTCACAGTCCTGGACCAGAATGACAACGCTCCTTATTTTGAGCTACATACTGGCAACATCCCAGAGGCAAGCAAAGAAGGTACTGCCAGACTTTAAACATCTATTTTCTCCATCAGCCTGCTATTGTGAGTAATAGATCCTAGAGGAACACACTTCTTGTGTTCCAACACTTTTATTTCACATGAGAGATGTCTGTTTTTCTGCTTTTGTTCTTGCTTCTCTCGCTGGTCTGGAGTTGTCAACCAGGAACTGGACCCAAAAGCATGACCCAGAATCAGGAGATATCTTTCACAGTCTTTACTCACAGCAGAGGTTCAGTACACAACACAGGTATATATACACAGATAAGTTAACAGACATCATCAGACTAATCAGACACAGGGGAGACACAAAAACTGGTGTTAAAAACCCAGGAAGTAAAACCAGAAACAAAACACAAAAGGGAAAGACTTTCACAATAAAACAGGAAATGGCCCTAGAGTCCTGAATGGGATGTGACAGTACCCCCCTTTCCCAGACGTTCCCGGAAGATCTGGATGCCGCTGGTGGAAATCACGGATGAGATCCGAATCCACGATGTTTCTGGAGGAGACCCACAACCTCTCCTCCGGCCCTTAACCCTCCCAGTCCACGAGGTACTGTCACCCCCGCCCCCGACACCGTACATCCAGGAGGTGTTTGATGGTGTCGACGAGCCCCCCTTTGAAGACCCGAGGGGGTGGAGTGGGCCTGTAGGAGGGCACCAATGGACTGTCCTTGACTGGCTTAATCCGTGAAACATGGAAGGTGGGATGAACCCTCGTGGACCTGGGAGCTGTAGCCGGACAGACACAGGACTTACAACTTTGGAAATGGGGAATGGACCCACAAATCGCGGGGCCAGCTTGCGAGACTCCACCTGCAGGGGAAGATCCCGGGTGGACAGCCAAACCCGTTGCCCCATCTGGTAAGAGGGAGCTGGAACACAATGCCAATCAGCCTGCATCTTGAAGCGGGCGGAGGCCCTGAGCAACCCATGACGTGCCTGCCTCCACACCCATCGACACCGACGGACCAAGGCCAAGGCAGATGGGATGCTGACCTCCGACTTCCCCTCCGAGAAGAGCGGCGGCTGGTATCCATAAACACACTGAAAGGGAGACAATCCTGTGGATGTGCAGGGCAACGTATTATGGGTGTACTCCACCCATATGAGATGCCTACTCCAGGAAGTGGGATTCTGGGAGACGAGGCACCGCAGACTCGCCTCCAATTCTTGGTTGGGCCGCTCTGTCTGCCCGTTTGATTGGGGATGATGGCCAGAAGAGAGGGTCACCGTGGCGCCGAGTAGCGTGCAGAAGGCTCTCCAGAACCGGGCGATGAACTGTGGTCCCCGTTCTGACACCACATCCTTAGGAAACCCATGAAGCCGAAAGACATTAGATAACACTACCTCCGACGTCTCTTTGGCGGAGGGTAACTTAGGCAAAGGAACAAAGTGAACCATTTTTGAAAATCTGTCCCGGTGTTACCATTAGAGGGAGGAAGTTCCGTAATGAAGTCCAGGGAGATGTCAAACCAAGGGGCGGTGCAGCACCAGGAGGGGGTGAAGAAGGCCCAAAATGGGGAGAAGGGAGGCCTTATTTCGGGCACAGACGGGACAAGCGGCCACATACTCCTCCACCTGACCGCTCATGGTGGGCCACCAGAACCGCTGCCTGATGAAAAAGAGGGTGCGCTGTACGCCGGGGTGGCAGGTCAAGAGGGATGTATGCGCTCAGTGAATCACCTGGGATCTCAAAACAGAGAGTACAAAAAAACGGTTAGGAGGGCACCCCGCCGGTCTCTGCAGATGAGCCGTAGCTTGCCGGACCCTCCTCTCAATGCCCCAGGTAACCGCCCCAACTAGACAGGATGGAGGCAGAATACTCGGGGGAGCCTCGGCCCTAGAGTTAGGGCAAACCCCAGGAACTGCTGAACCTGTTTTCGGTTAGTGGGAGTGGGCCACTCAGAGACGGCACTAACCTTTCCCGGACCATTTGCATGTTGCCTGCAGAAACGATTAACCCCAGGAATGGCACAGAGGAAACGTGGAATTCACATTTTTCGGCCTTTACAAAGAGTTGGTGGTCCAACAGGCGCTGCAACACTTGGCAGACGTGATGTACATGCGATTCTTCATCCGGGGAGAAGATGAGGATGTCATCCAGATAGACGAACACGAACCAATCGAGCATGTCTCGGAGCATGTCATTCACCAAGGCCTGAAAGACAGCTGGAGCATTGGTTAGCCCAAACGGCATAACCAGGTACTCATAATGTCCGCTGGGAGTGTTAAATGCAGTTTTCCACTCATCCCCCTCCTTTATTCTAACCAGGTGATATGCATTCCTGAGATCAAGCTTAGTAAACATCTTAGCTCCTTGTAATTGTTCAAAGCCAGAGGAAATGAGAGGGAGGGAGTACCTGTTTTTGACGGTGATGTTGTTTAGGCCCCTGAAGTTGATGCAGGGTCGCAGTGTCTTGTCCTTCTTTTCCACGAAGAAGAAACCCACTCCCACGGGGGAGGATGATGGTCTGATGAGACCCACCTCAAGAGAGGAGTTGATGTACCTGTCCATAGCTTCTCGTTCAGGAACGGACAGGGAGTAAAGACGACCCCTGGGGGGGGTAGTCCCAGGCAACAGGTCAATGGCGCAGTCAAATGATCGATGAGGAGGCAGGGAGGAGGCCCTAACCTTATTGAAAACCTCCTTAAGATCGTGGTAGCAGCGGGGAACTCTAGAGAGGTCAGGATACACAGGATCGGAGGTGGATGAAGCCACCCCGAAGCCACCTGAGGCTTTGGAAGGGAAGTAACTGCTAGGCAACCGGGCGAGCAGCCCTTGCCCCATCCCAACTCCTCACCCGTGGCCCAGTTCATATGCGGGTTATGTCAGCGAAGCCAGGGATAGCCCAGGATGAGAGGTTGCAGAGGAGAGTCGAACAGGTAGAACACAAGAGTCTCTGTATGATGCTCAGCAACAACCAGTTGAACAGGCTGAGTCCGATGAGTGACCGTACATAACAAGCGTCCGTCCAGAGCAGTAGCCCTGAGCAGTAGGTCGAGAGGGACTGTCTCTAATGATAAGTGCTTGGCCAGCCCTCGGTCAATGAAGTTCTCATCAGCGCCGGAATTAATGAACACAGATCGGGAGAAGGAGCCAGTAGGCAACACCAGCTTAGCAGGAGTGAGTGGATGAGAAGCAGCATCAGAGGAAAAGGTTTGGCTCACCAGCGCCCTCCTCCCTACTGGTGAGCCCTGTCTTTTACTGGACAGTTGGCGATAAAATGTCCAAGCTGAGAGCAATAAATGCACCTACCCTCCCGCAGTCGGTGCTGACGCTCCTCCGGAGTTAGCCGAGCTCTCCCAAGTTACATTGGGTCCTCCGGGTCAGCAGGGGGCGTCAGAGAGCTGGACGAAGGATCACACTGGACCAGGAAAGCTCGACAGTTGTCCGAATCTCCGGAGAACCGCTCAGGATTAGCCAGATGAATACCCGCCGTAGGAGGGACCATCGGGACGGGTGAAGTGGCTGCCGGAATTGGGGCTGGCAAAGAAACTGGACCAGGCAGCAGAGGGGACTGCGCACCAAGCCTGGTCTGCACTTGCTGGAGCTGGTCAAAAAACTGTGTGAATCGGTCCTCAAAAGACGCCTGGAAGTTTCTCTGGAAATCTGACAACTCCCTCATCCCCTGAAAAATGGAGGAGAGCTGTCTGTCTTGATGAGAAATCCTCTCTCCCATGGCCTCCAGCTCAGAGGAAGCAAACCCAGGGTCAGCTGAGTCCATGTCTGGCGAGTTCATAATGTCACCCTTAGAACCAGGAATTGGACCCAAAAGCACGACCCAGAAGATATCTTTCACAGTCTTTACTCACAGCAGAGGTTCAGTACACAAAATCTGTCCATACAGCAAACAAATCCGACAGGGAGAAAGCAGAGACGTAATCCACAGGAAAACAAGCCAGGTCATACACAGAAGAATCAAAATACACATGAGGGAATGCTAGAACGCTTGACACAGAGGTACGAAGACGAACTCGCAACAAGAAGGAGGCAAAACACAGGT
>LKNJ01009702.1:0-18366 GCA_002120245.1 Maccullochella peelii | reverse complement strand
TCATATCTTAAAGAGCTCATAGTACCCTATTACCCCACTAGAGCACTGCGCTCCCAGAATGCAGGGTTCCTTGTGGTTCCTAGAGTCTCTAAAAGTAGAATGGGAGCCAGAGCCTTCAGCTATTAAGCTCCTCTTCTGTGGAACCAGCTCCCAGTTTGTGTACGGGAGGCAGATACTCTCCTCACATTTAAGAATAGGTTTAAGACTTTCCTCTTCGGTAAAGCTTATAGTAGGGCTGACTCAGGTGAGCCCTAAGCCACCCCTTAGTTATGCTGCTATAGGCCTAGACTGCCGGGAGACTTCCTTTGATGCACTGAGCTCCTCTCTCCTCCTCTCCCTCTCCATCTGTACGCACTGTTATCCCATTAATGCTTATTATTAACTCAACTGCTTCCCTTTCTCACCTCTTTCTCTCTCTCCTTCTGTTACTTTCTCCGAGTGTTTTCTGCCTCTGGAACTGCGGAGTCTCGACCTGTGGTCGCGGAGCCGCGGAGTCTGGATCTGTGGTCGCGGGCCACCTGCTGCCCCTGTGTTCCCGCTCGGCAGCCACTGTTGCTATTATTATATTGCTATTAGTATTATTTGTATTAATATTAACATCAATACCATTAGCACTACTGTTACTTCACATCTGTATGTAGAACTGGACTGTGCTTTACTATTGTATGTTCTCTTTCCTCATGCTCTCTCTTTCTCTCTCCCTCCCCTCTCTCTCAACCCAACCGGTCGAGGCAGATGACCGCCCACCCAGAGCCTGGTTCTGCTCGAGGTTTCTGCCTGTTAAAAGGGAGTTTGTCCTTGCCACTGTCACTGAGTGCTTGCTCTTGGTGGGAANGGGGGGGGTTGAATCATGAGGAGGGAGAGCTGGGTGGCGGGTGAAGGCAGGGCGTGACATGTGGACGAAGGGGGAGCAGTCTCATTCGGTGGCCTTGAGTGAGAAGGAGAGCTTGGGCCTGGACTTGCCCTTGCCGAGGATGATTTTCTGCTCCTCCTTCTGCTGCCTCTGACGGTCCTGCTCCAGCTTCATGCGCTCCTCGTGAATCTTTCTCTGCTCCTCCACAATACGCAACTGCTCCTCAGCCTGTCACACACACGAAAAGACGAGCAGCAGAAACAATACGGTCAGACAAGGACAGAAAACAATATATCCTTCAAGCCAAGTGCCCACAAACAGCTGCCATTTTCTTTTTCCACTCTAAGATCCAGCATTACAGCGTCTGCATTTCTTCTTCTTTTTGTGGGTGCAGCTGTTTAATACAGCCTCAGCTTGTCCAAATCAAGCCGGAATCAAATAAACACTGCTTTACAAATTAGTCACACTTACGCTTATACAGCCCAACAGGAAAAAAAAAACACCCACTGGATTGTTAACCACGGCTGATAACCATCAGCTCAATAAAAGTGGTTCTTGGCAAAGGACTATTAAGCTATTGGGTCACGTTGTGGTGCAGTCAAAGCCTTGAGGTCTCAATCAGTGGAGGACAGAGATTCAGAATTAAAGACACATTCAAAGCACATAAACAAGACAGGATGTGTGTCGCTTTTTGTTATTGGGTGACATTACTTATTAGAGCTGCAACGACAAGTCGATTAATTGATTAGTCCATAGACAGAAAACTAATCGGCAACTGTTTTGATAATCAACTGATCGTTTGTTAATTTTCAAGCTAAAAAATGAAAAAATTTGATTGTTCCAGGTTCTCAGATGTGAAAACTTTGTGGTCTTAGATGATAATAAATTGACCCAGACATTTTAGGAGGTCTTCATGTATTGTGATGGGCATTTTTCACTGTTTTCTAATGTTTTATAGATCAAAGAATAATCGATTAATTGAGATAATCTGCAGATTATTCGATAACAAAAATAATCGTTAGATTCAGCCCTATTATTTATCATTGGATGTGATCAGGACAGTTCAATTTCTGACAAAAAAAATCATTTGTGGGATATAAATGTGATGCAAAAATGGAAAGTAAATCAAGGAAGAAAACCACCCCATCCTTGTGTTATAATGTTAAACAAACTTACAAACTTTTTGACAACATCAAAGCGGATGAATAGTGCTAGTCATTTCGTATGTGATCAAGGCAACATGCAAAAACTATTAAATTGAGGGTTATGAATTTGACAGAGATGGGAGAAATGTGAAAAAAAGGCAGAAAAGAAGCAGCTCTGCTGTTCAGAGAGTGGGGCGTACCAGCTTGGCCTGAGCCTCGGCAATCTTGCGGTTATTCTCCTCCAGGATTTTTTCCAGCTCCTCCCGCTTAGATTTTTCTTCCTCCTAGACGGGTGACACGGTTCCATGTTAGCGCACGAACAGGCTACAGCCACAACGCACTTTATGTACATACATACACACGCTTGGCCTCTAATTGTCTCTCACACAAACACACACACACACGACGACAGCACACGTACACACACACACACACACACACACACACACACACACACACACACACACACACACACAACTAACTCATTACACCACAGAGAAGTTTGTTCAGCCTCTCGCACATGACCACACGGTGGAATTCTTTGCAGTCAGCCTGAATTGTTTTAAAAATACAAAGAGGGGGCAAAAAGCATAAAGAAACTTTGGGGGGAAAATGAACCCGCTATTTTTCCCCTCCCTCCCCCCCTGCTGTTAATACCCTTGTAGACAAATTTAAAGCTAAGCCACACCTAGGGCACTGACTGCATTATGGTGACAGACATTAAAATTTAAACACAAGAATTTAAATAAAGGGGAAACCCACTCATCACACTCATAAATAGAAGACAGATATAAATGACAGACAATACAATCTAGAAGAAAATACAACTGCTGTTTTTTAACATCATTATAAGCAAGAGAAAAAAGGATACAAATAAGGAGGGAATAGTTTTGGCTCACCAATGCACGTATACCTACGCATTTTCCTTTGCCTGTGATACCTACACAACTGGTGAAAGCATAAACGGTTGAATATTTACTGTCTCGTCCGGACTGTGTGGCCCCTGCAGAGACAGAGAAGCGCTCCCGGGGTGGGTGGGTGGGTGGGTAGGTAGGTATGGGGGATTCTGCCATACCGCGCCGCGGCATTCCTCTTTATAACTCTGATCTCTGTACTGCTTAGCCTGCGCCTGCAGCCACAGCTCACACTCAAATTTTTTTTTGGGGTGGGGGGGTGTTTTCCTTGTCTTTACAGTGGCTCAGTCCCAAAACGATAGCAGAGTGAAGGAGAGGACAGTGCAAAGTGGTGTCTGTGTGTGCTCGAGGAGGGCCGGACCACGGTACACTTACAGTACAGGGCTCAAGTCACGGGTGAGCTGAAAGGCTGCAGGCCAGCTCGGGGCTAGTTAGGGAAGGTGGTGAGAGTCGTGTTTCCAAAATAAAAACAACACATATGGATTCACAAATAAACATATCGAGCAGCAACCCTATAGGAGAAGCAAGTCATGAGTACAAAACACAGTACATTTGTTTTTTGCTAGGGAGAAAAAAAAGAAGCTCTTTAACTGCATAAAATAATGAATATTAGAAAATATAGATAGATTAACAGATTAAAAAGGTTAGACCAGAGCTAGTTAACCTTGTCAAACAGGAAACAGGAAATGTAGTGGTCCATCGTTATGGATCCCAGAGCAGAAGATTCTCAAAAGAGAAGATAAAGGGGGTGGGGTAAAGGAAACCTGTACAGGACAAACTGTCTGGGAATTAAACAAATGGGATCAACATTTCTGCACATCAAGATTCCTTGTTGGTGAAATTGTAGGCATCTAGCTGAAGCTTAGTCAGCTGAATACTTTGAGGCTGACCTTCTAGAAGAGCCTTGCAAGTTCTACCGGACCCGTCGATAAACAGTGTCTAGGAAAGGAAGAGCAGGGTGGGAGCGTACAGGCAGAGCGTAACGCCAGGTTCAGACAGGAGTCTGACGCGACGCAAATTGCCGCGCCTGACTCCTGTCAGAAGAGGGGTGACCGAATGAGTAGGTAAAGGACGCACGCTCGGACTACATTTTTCGGCCCATTAGTACCAAGCCACTGGCTGCTCCCTGTGCAAGTCAGGGTCACTACGCTTTGGCTGCCCTTCTCATTCACAATACATTATCACTGTAGTGTAAACAAACCCCCTTTTCTTAAGGGAGGTGGGGGCACAGGGTTTGTCAGACAGCTGCCTGTCTACCACTCTCTAAAACGCCAAAGGAAAGACAGAAGCAAAGGAGCTTCAACAAACTTTAAAGAAGCCTGAGGAGGTTCCTTTAAGAACGGCATTATAAAAGACTTAGAACTCATACTAAAGATACATAAAAAAAAAAAATCATGTTAAATTTGTCAAAAGAGTTCATCTAAGCTAGTTCTCAATTTGAGGCATTTTGGGGAAAGTTTAAAAATGGCCAGTAGTGAACAGAGACAATGACTGTAAAACACAAGTGTCATCTTTAAAAAAAATGAGAAAAAGAGAGAGCTCTTTATTACAGACATTAACAGAGATGCTTACAAATATGCAAGTAAAAGATCAAACTGAACCACGGGGGAAAAAAAGGTGAAAACGAACAAAGTGAGTCCATTTTTTAAACCCTGCCATGGCAAAACTCTCACTGGCAAGTTAGGCAATACCCTCGAGGCGCCAAAATTAACAGTGGCTGTATTGACGTTCCATCTTTAGGTATGAAACTTAAAGCCTAAACTACCACTTCAGTTCCAGCAAGACTCCTGCTGTTAGAACCCCAAATTCCCATACTTCTAGCTTCTCAGTGCAAAACCTGTTATGTGGCTGCAAGATAATAAAGGATCTATACTGTGGAGCCTCAATTTAAGGAGCAGGAGGTGACTCACTGTGCGCACACGTTGCATGCAGTTCCTTTATTTGGATTGTGGCCTTGTTCCCCAGTGAGGAACATGTCCACAAAGTTTCTCATACCACATATTTGAAACAATAAAAAACGGCCATATAAATATGAAGTTACATTGATACTTAATGCTAACTAGGAATGATGCATTTTCGCTGCTACTGCTCAGTAAATAAAAATAACTTGATGAGTCAACAGACTCTCAAACTGGCAATTTGTCAAATTCATGGTAATACTTTGTTACCATTAAATTCATTATGGCCACTCCCAGGCTCTGCATCTACCTTTCCTGCAGTGAAACTTGTACCATGGCTAGATTATGTTCTGAAAAGTAAATTGGGAGGGGGGTGGGAGATTCCCTCCACCGCCACCGTCCCCACATGTCCCATAGAAAGGTACCAGTCAGAGCAGGTGACTGGGAGGGAGGAGGGGATGGGGGGGAGGGGTTGGGGAGGTATGTAGGGAAGGGAGGGGCTGCGTTCCAAACGACCGAGCGTTACCTCTCTGGCCTTCTGCGCCGCCAACTCGGCCTGCCGCTGCCTCTCTAGCTCCTCCAGCAACTGCCGCTCCATGATGCGCTTCGCCTCCTCGACGCGCCGCAGCACCTCCCGCTCGATCTCGTCCTTCCGCTTCTCCAGCTCCTCCTCCACCCGCTTGGCCACGAGTTCCTCCACTCGCCGCGCCGTCTCCTCCTCAATCAGTTTCTCCTCGATCTCCTGCTGCCGGCTGGAGGGAGGACAGCAGACATACAAAGGGATATTTTATAGGAAATTAGGGGTCTAGCCGATTTATCATAAAGCTGAAGCTCTCACACCAAAGACACAAATATTCCACGACACTACACTAAGAAAACAAAAAAGTGAGTTAACAACACAAATACTGTAAATGTTTTGTGACTTTTTAATGTAGAACCTACCATGCCTTAAATACAAGGAAGTATCTGTCACTTCCAACATTTACAGCACAGGTTCTGTCCCCAAAAACTCTATATGCAGCATTCGTTCTTCATTATGTAGCCCTATCAGGGATCTCTGTCACAGTTATTAAAATTACATATGGTGTCAGTGCAGTTCACATCTTTGTCTTTGGTCTATAGTGAGTCTAGTGTAGTTTCCCACTGGCTTGGTATAGCAAGCACACAAGCTTAAACAGTGTTGTCTTCGTATGCATTTTCACTGCGCCCTCACAGCAGGCCTGACCACAGCCATTATACTGCGGGTCGCTGCGGTCACTCCCCATTGAGTGCGTGAGCTCACAGTTAGGACTCTGCGTAGGAGTAGGGACCAGGCCAGATTTGTCCTAAAGACAAACTGTTTGGTTCAATATGTGTGGTCATGCAGAAGTTTTTTTTTCAACCTTCACCATATACAAGTTGTCAGTACTGGAGCTCCTTGGTAAAGTTGTTTTCCTTTAAGATTTGTTTCACTCCTGCATTTTTGGTCTTGCAGTAGAGTCAATGTTAAATGTTGAAAAGGGAAATATGGTAAAAGGAGATGCAACCACAGTGAACTGGTTATACGAAGAGCTGCAGGGGAGGGGATAGGTGTTTATTGCAGATTGGGAAAAGCTCTAACTTCCAACACGTCATCATAAGTATACACCCTTTATCAAGTCATCCATGCAGATTATATGTAAAACCACTGATGTTATGGCAGGATCACAGGTTTGCTGCTTACAGCACAGTCCAGGTATTCCAGATGTGTGGACATTTAACTTACTAAACCAGCCTACTACTACTTGGAATGAATGGGCCTGTCCGGTACAGCAGCAGACTGGAGGGTTAATGTAGATGGAGGTCAACTGCCATCCTGTTTGCCTACTGAAAACGCTTTTAAATTGTTTGGCTTTTTTTCTACAACTTCACGCTGAACAGGAAGCCGTTAAGAGGTGGGTGGTGTGTTGTCACGTCACTTCTGGCACAACTGTAAACACACAAGCTACCCTCCCTGGATTTGATTTCAGTTTGTCAGCCACTGGAAACCAAGACCATACCCAACCCAGGCCCAAATCCTTTCTTATCTACCAAGTCTCCGTGTCGCAACATTTACATTTGTATGCCTGGTTAAGTGGCCCTGTGGCTATTAAGCTGTAAAAAAACAAAAAGATCCAGTCATGAGACCAGGTGTGGGACAGGGGCTCAGATCTCAGGTGTCTCTGTGCCTTTGGCTACCACACACACTTTCACAATAGCAGCTTCCCTGTCCAACAGAACCTGCCAGCAGACAATAAACTGCCCTGAAGTGCTTTAAGATGCAAAGTAGTAACAGTGTTGCACTTTTATCAGCACCTCCTAAAGCAACAACTTCAGCTGATCCAACCATTGTTGCATAGTCAGTCACTTGAATGTTTAAACATTAGGAGTACTACAAGCACACCTTCTTGCATGCATACAGTTTGTACATTGGTCAAGGGTTTCATTAGTAAAAACTGTTCTGAAGAATTTACTGACCATTGGTTTACAAACGGACCAATGGTATCAGCATTACCTAGCTTTGTGCATTACATTAAGGACCAGTGACCTGCTGTCTTGCAATCTGCTGCACTGACATTGTAATCAAGACCACAGTGAGTAAATAATAGATGGACAGAGTGGCAGGGATGATTACTTTGTTGTTTTTAGGTTGTAATGTCTTTAAACAACTAATTAATCTCTAAGTTATAAATCATATGTTAAGATTTTTTTTAAAAAAAGGCCTCATAATTAAACTAAAACTTGAGTTGCAATCCAATTGAAAAGGTGAGCAGGGATAATAATCTTCTGTGAAACGTTAGCCAGGGCCCTGCAGAGCCTAGCTGACGTTAACATGCTTTGGCGGCTACCTTGTTAGCATTAGCTTGCTAGTGCAAAGACCTGGCACTACCTATACAACTGAAAGCAGCTAGCCTAGCATTTAGCTTAGCACAAACTGCAGGACAATGTTATGTAACGTTATAGCCACCGAGTCTTTAATTAAAGTATACGTACATCTTCCTTTGTCTTTCCATTTCTACCCTTCTTTCCTCCTCTTCCTTCCTCTGCTTCTCGTCCAGGGCATTTCTCTTGCTCAGCGTCCTGCCGAAGATGTCGATGCGCTCCGGCGGCGAGGCTGCTCTCTCTCTGCGGGACGAGGCTGTGGTGGATCGTGAACGAGAACGAGACTCTCTGCGACGGTTCCTCTTCGATTCTCGGGATTTGGACCGCTTCTTGGACCTCTCCCTGTCTCTGGACCGTGACCGAGACCGGCTCCGTTTCTTGCTGTGCTTGCTGCTTTTAGAGTGTTTGGACCGGGACGAGCTGCGGCTCCGAGAGCGGCCCATGTTGACCACTTCCACTACTCGAGACTAACACCAAACTATTGTGTCTTATGGCTGATATGTGGCAAATATCTGGAATTCCGTTCCACCCGCTCCTCTTTAAACTTGTTATTTACAACAACTGACCAAGTGGAATTGCTTCAACGGTTGTATTTTGGAAAAATAAGCATTCAAAACTGGTTGTTATTGTACCTTACCAACTCGCTATAAAGAAAGATGGCGGTTGGTCGAGCCTGTATTTTCCCAGCATGCACTGTGGCTTTCGGTATTTCCCGGCGGTCTTCGGGATTGCCCCTTTCAAATGCGTCCGTAAGTTAGATGTACAGTCCTCAAACCTTTCATACATGTGTATTTGTAAAAGTAAAACACCAGTTTCATGTTTTCAAGAAAGAAATTGAGCTATATTTTAAGACAGTAACTTCAGCAACAAAACAAAAAAGCTATTCAAACTGTGAGACTGAGATCCCAATTTTAAGTTTTCACTTAAGTTACTTTCTATCTATTTATGTTGACCCCTTCTTATTTATGTATTTTTTTCTTTATTTGCCTATTTCTATATTTACCCATATATCTGTCTTAATCGGTTTGTTATTGATTATTTGTATTATTGTATTTTTAAGAGAAGTGAAAAAAAACTGTCCCCAAACTTGCCTTTACTTTCTCAAGAGAAATGAATTTGGAAAATAGTCATTAAATAATGTATTTGGCAATATGTGTCTGTACACTCTGGGTTTGTAGCAATTTTGTGTGCAAACTAGGGAGACATGAAAAACTGGCTCTTAAAATGCATGTACGGTTGGCTTAATTGTGCACTTGTTGGCTAGTCTGTACAGCAGAGTCAATTACTTCATTTCAGCTGTACAGACTATGTTTAAATCCTACTGAGCCCAGCAAGAGTTATGGAGGGAAAAAAGCCTATTTGTGCACACAAATAACAAATGTATGCTCTCAAATTAATAATGTGTGTGCACAAATTAACAACATAACAGTAAACAATAATTGACATTTTATCAGATGTCATGTCAAAAGTAACACAACAATGTTTAACAGGCAAACTGTAGCAGTAGGAACTGAAATTACAGCTTGTTGTGGGTCAGTTAGGGAGGAGCAACCAGAGTGTTAGCAGCAGACTAGCTGTGTTTTGGTATTGCAGTGCCTTTAAACACTGAATTCATCCTTCATATTAATATTGTACGTTATCACAACATTACATTTGTCCCCTTAACACTTATATACACTTTTTCTTATACAGTTGTGATACTACACTGTACATTGTTTCAGCAACACTGGTCAGCTGTGGTTGCTATCAAGTGCACATAAACCACTGTGTATCTCAATTCAGTGTAGAGTAAACATTGTCAGACCATGTATAGTGTAATCTAAATGAGCCGCTTGGGGATTAATGCAGTTTATTTATGATCTTGGACAGAGATACATGGATATAAATCAGATTTAGCCTGTTTGTCAAAGTAAATTCATAAATTTAATTAGAATTATTTTCCTCCTTCCTCCTTCTGCACTAAAATCCTCTTATTTCTCTCATTTTAAATTTAAATACATGTTGCATGGGTCAGTGGTACAAAATCCGTCATATGTAATTTTCTTTTTACTGAAGTCACATGAAATAGAGTAACTGTGTGCCAGCCTTGTCCTCTTTAGTATTCTGTATCTAGGCCCTTCACTACAGGTTCAGTACAAATCAATAATTGCTGGGAAAGTTTTTGAAGCAGTCCCCTACTTTGGGTGTGTGTCAAAAAAGGTTTTGAAATCCTGCAGACAAAGCACACACTAGAAGCTGAGCAAAAAGAGCTTCTTAGGCTAATCTGGCTTGCCATGCAAATTATCCAAAACCATATCCATTACATACACTGTATCTCACACACACTGTATGTATTGTATGAATTCATTTGACATCAAAACTAAGAAATAAACACTTAGAGGAACCATTCATGTCTTAAAATGAAAAACACCTGAGAGAAAAAGAAAAGTAGTTCAAACTAGTTCACCAGCTACGCTGTGGAGTAAAATTAACCTTGAAGTGTAAACTGTAATGGGTAATTGCATGTGTTGTTCTGCTGCCTCTTTTTGACAGAGTGCAGAGCAGAACTTTACAATGATTTTGTAACTTTTGTCCCTATTTGACCTATATTTAACTTTGCCTGTGTCCATTTTAAATGTTGTTTTCATACATTATCAGGGGCTGAAATTATGCTTTTATCAGAGCTTGTAAATATAGTGACAAGAACATCAGATAACCAACTGACAAAAAGGGGGAGGGAAAAAAAACACAACTTGACAATGACACAGTCCTCCACTAAAAGATTGCCATCCCACTCTGGTGAAATGAGGCCATTGTGATAACTCTCCCCGGAGTGCTGTGCTCGAAATAAACTGGCATTACTATATTTAAAAACACATAACTCAAAAGCCCAGTGAATCAGCTTTAAAAAGGTCACACTACTCAAGCTAAAAATGAAAGTGCTCCAACTTCAGAAAGACATTTTTTGTCATTTGTTTTTTTTCTAATTACCTGAAGCTTTCAGTATCTCTGAGTCTAATTTTAGTAGAAAGAAATCATTTGTTCACAATGAGTCAAGCTGTGTGCAACTTTGATTGTAGATCAAGAAAACTTTTAGTTGTTGTGAACAGTTATCAGATGAGTCACTTTCATACCCACACAGATGAACAGGGCCTTTGAGTAACTGTGCATTGTGTTGTCAGATTGAGTGTGAGCACCACCACAGAAATACAAATTTCCTCAGAATTAAAGCAAAAAGAGAAATCATGTGATTTTTGTGCCAGAAATTGAGGACAAGTCTTGATTCATCCATCCAGGAACAGTTTCCCCTCCCTGCCCTCCCTCATTTTCTTATTCCTCTGCCCGAAGCCAAATAATTGATTTTCTGTAACTTGTGGTTGTGTTTTATTTTAATGAACCACGAATTCTGTTCCCGGAGATGAGTGGAATTGGCATTAAAGAGCCAGAGATGTCTTGTTTTTTGCTTCTGTAACGGGAAGGGAGAGGTGCTTAAAGCCCCTTTTGATGAATAATACAAAATGTTTCATGTAGGTGGAGAGGAAAAGAGTTCCAGTGCCACTCCGGTGGGAAAAAAGAAGCCAAACTGGAGAAGCAGTGGATGTGTAAATGAAAGAATTTACAGAGCCTGTCCGCTTTGCTCCTGGGTGGTTTGGGGTGAATGTCGTAGGAGAGGCAATAACATGAGCGGGGAAGATGGAGTTGTTAGAGAGGGTTTCAAAAAGCCCAAAGAGCAGGTTTTGTATTTCTCTAATCTGTATTTGAAAGGATGCCTTGCAGAGGTAATCTCAGGAGAAACAATTTGGATATGTCACTAATAATCACATGTCAGTCAAGGCTTAAAGGTGTATGTGTCACAGGAGCACCACCCATTCCTTTGGTGGGAGGAGTTTAAGCCAAAATGATGACTGACTTATCACATAATATTAGTGTCAATTTAGCTGTGAAAACTTAATAAAATGACTATAAGATAATTTTACCGGCTCTCAGTATTATCCAATACAACATATGCCCCTTCACTAGGGCTGGTAAAAAAAATCATACCGAAACACAGAATTTGTGAATATTGATTCAATTACATTAAAAAATTGCCGTTTTTTCATAGTGACTGCCTCAATGTGCAACAAGCTAACAGGTGACTTGTGTTGTGTCTAAAATGTTTAAATGTCAGAAAACAGCCTCGCTGTCATTTACAATTTTTCATCTATGGTATCAAATCCAAAATGATTGCACTTCTCAGATTCTGGTGTCATGATTATCCGTTCAGCCTGGCTCACTGCTTTTCTCTGTTTTGCCTTATTTACTGATACGGCAAATGTATAGATTCTCAGAAATATTCTAAAACATCTGTAGTGTTTAGCAAACACTATTTTCAGCTGCTAATTAATCCACATTTGGTGCTCCACTGAGTATTTTTGGTAGCAGGACGGTGTATGTGGGATTGAGTCCAAATAAACTACAATGTATGTGTTCATTGTAATGAAGGAACATGTCACCCAGTGCAACAATGTGGCTCATTTATGTGTTTTTTAATTGTTTTTGGACAACAATGGAGCGCTATAGCACAGAGGAAAAATCATGTAATCCACAGCACTCGCAGTTTGTGAATGCTCTTCATTCATAGTGCTAGTGTCCCAAGGGCAGAACAGTGAGTGGTAAATTAGACAGCTGGTCTATCTAAACTACATGTTGTACTTTAGGTATTTATAAAGTCACTAATTTCATTATGGACAATTAAATGGGATTATGCCACTTCCTGTTTACATGCATCCTCCGCTACGACAGTGGAAACTGTGATTACAAAGAAGGTGTATATGCCGTTACTTTTGAGGGGAGCTTCTACTGATCCCATTGACATCCATGAATTAAGATAAACCTCAGTAATCTCATCAGTCAACATAATTTCAAATGGCACCCAACGACTCAAAAGGCATTCATGAGTCTGGAAAATATTACGGTTCCCCCCCAATACCAAACCCCTTTAAAGCGTTTTCAGCATACTGTAAGTCATTCTTAATAAGATTCTCTAAGAGTGTCTAACTTGTACATGTAAAGGTTTCTTATAATTTCAAGTTTCATCTTGATTCATTTTGATGAATTATAGATTATCCTTAGAACTCAGTTTTACTACACTCGAAAACCCAAAGGAACAGATCCCAGCTCTCCCGGCTCAAGTTAATCAAAAAATCCATCCCTTTCACATTGTGTGATCAAAGTTGGCCCTCTTCTTTCACAGGCACTTTTCAGGTCCCCTGACCCTGCCCCATGGTTGCTCTTCAGGGGGAAAAACACTTAACAAACACAGGATCTCTTTTAAAAAGCCCCGCCACATTGTCACATTGTCATGTTGATAGCCTAGGGGTCCTGGCATAAAGAGCTATTGAGGTGAGGGACCTGAAAGCAAGCTTTCCCCCTCCACTGCCCTGAATGCGAAAGGTTCTTTCACCTCGGGCTGGGAGAGGGAGAGGTGAGGAGGCGAAGGAGACAAAAGGGGAGGATGGTGGAGGTGGAGATTTTAGGAGAGCGAAGAGATTGAGGATGTGGAGGAGAGGAGGGGAGGATGTAGTTTAGGAGGTCAGTGGAGTGGAGAGTTGCAGGGAGTGTCCCTGGTCTGCAGCACTGACCACTGATAGCTGGGAAACAGACACCATGTCCTCTCTGCACCAATCATTATTCACCTATTAGAGCTTCCTTTAGTCATTTTAGTACAGAGCTGGGTAGTCTGACTTATGCTTTCAATACTGCAGACTAATGATCTAAATCACTTTATAGAACTTTTCCTCATTATTTCAATGTGATTTAAATGCAACACAAGTCTCTGGGATAACAATTATTTATTTACTGCCTGAAGTTAAAGTAATTATCCATCAATTATTAACACTTTACAGTGGTTGGGGAGACAGAGTTTCATACATGGTGGAAGTTAAGAGAGCTTATCACCCTGCACAGCTAATGCCGTGCATGCATCTGTGTGCTTGCTGCTACACTTTCTCACGCCAAATGCAGTATAGCTACAGGAATTTGTTTTGGGCTAAATAGTTGCGTTTGAAATGTTTGAATGTTAGAGGTCTTCGCTGGTCCACTAAGTTCCTAGTAACCAAGATCTGACCTCGAGCCGGGGCCAACTTATATTCAGTCTGATCGGGTTGGGTGGGGTCTTGTTTTTTGAGGGGACACAGAAAAGTGTCAATTGTGAAATGCAGGAAAAATTACATGTTGCAGCATGTTGGTGTTCTATTTAGGTCTATTTATCCTTGGGTCTATTCGGATCGTGTTTGCCTCCTCAGGTCCCTTTTGGATCAGGTGTCTTTTTTTGAAAATTAATTTATGCATGTTGGGTTTGGGTAACTCATCCACAGGTCCCTTTTGGATTGGCTTCCAACCCAATCCGAAACAGACCTTTTGAGGCCAAATTTAATAGCTGCACTGGCAGGTATGCAGTGAGTTGCACTGTCTGTTGCCTGTTAACACTCTTGCTTCAAGCATCAGCAGATTTAAGACACCAATTTTGGCCAAGCCATAAAGCATCAAATACCAGCTGGTGTACAGCAGTTGGTTCAAAATTATCAAAAGACATCTGTTGCTGCCAGAACAACTGACTAATAAAGGCGTTGTATGGCAAAATTATAATAACGTCTACTATCACAACTATCACACAGTTTTTTGTAAAGCTGCAAAAAAATGTGTGATTTCCCTCAGGACATTTCTGCTTGGCTACAATCAGAGAGGAAGTTACACAACATCCTTTCCAAGGTGCTCACTAAACTGTCTATACTCTTTTGGTAAATCTACAATGTGTCCACCATTCTGTTTAGGAATATGAACTGATCTTCTGAAGTACAGAACATTGAAATGATCAACTGAAATAATAGCAAATGCAAGTTACTTGCATGGTTTGTTTTGTCAAGCTCCTCATAGATCATGTGTGTGTATTTGCGTGTATCTTCTTCTGCTGTCTGATTTGTTCTGCCACTTTCCTCTATCGTCACACACTATCTGCTACTCGGCAACCTCCACTGAACCACTGACCAGATGTCCATGCTCTGACTGACCATTACTCAAGAATGGCCATCCCGACGATTCACTCAATTCAAAATCACTAACCCTTAAAAGAGCTCCCCATTCACTACGACCACCATATGCCTAATGTCTTCCTCCTGACGATTTGTTTGTGTCAAGGCCAGGGAAGAGCTCGGGTCTGTCTCACATGTGGCAGCCATGTCCCCTTCCTCTTAAGAGATGTAATTAAGTGTTAGAGGAGCTTCAACGATGACCTCTGTGACAAAAGACTCTGAGGGAACTTGGCTGTCACCACCACGTATACGTGACAAGCGGTCGTCAGCGCCAGGGATCATCTTTCTCGAGAGGGCTGGACGAGAAGAGAGAGAGAGGAGGACAGGTGATTCTGACAGGCCAAATGGAGAGGTCAAGGGTCGGGTTTGAAGTATTGGCCAGTGGGGAAGCTGATCTGGTTAAGCCCTTGTCACTATCTTCATCTGAGACGAGCGGTCTGCTGCTCTTCTCGTCTTGGTGCAGCACCCCGGAGGTCCCTCCCTTCCCTGCCATTCAGAACTCAAATGAGCAAAGGTTAGGTATCAGAGCAATTATCTGCTGAAATTAAAAACTGTGAGTGAACTCAGAAAGGCAGGTCCCTGTTTACTCAACTGAAAAGATGTATGAAAGGGCAAAGCATTGACGGGAACATGAGCTGCACTGTGTGCCGCCGCACCACGTTCACTGTGGAGGCTGCAGTTTTATGTCAAAAAGCTGGGAATAAAGAATTTGACTTAAAAGACTCTCCACCCATCCTGAGTGTGTCTTTGGCATGTGCTTTGGTCTGAGGGGAATGAGATTTAATCCTGCAACTCTTTCATCTCCCTCCTCGCCTTCTTCTTGCGCCCGCATTTCTCCCACAGCATGCACAGAGAAAGCATGGCAGCATGTGCGCGTGTGAGCGAGTCTGTACGATTCACAGCATGGGAAAAAGTGCACTCCTGAGAAACTACAAACAGGAAGAGAGACACATCCATCACAAGTACAAACCCCCCTTCTCCTGCCGCCAAACACACACACACACACACACACACACACACACACACACACACAGTTCACAATTCACTCTCCTTGCTTGCCACTGTTCCCCACTGTAACAATGGATGTTTCCTGAAGACTGGGGTCACGGTGACGTTGTAAGCGACGAGCCGCCGGTGTGTGAAAGCTCAAGAACCGGCGAATAGGAAGGAGCCAAGGTCTTACTCAACATCCAACCATCACTCAAAGGGCTTTTCGTGAGAGGCCCCCACAACAAGAGAACTGCATATTTGTACACCGATTGCTCACTCAACACTCATCATCTTAGCATTACACAAGGGAAGGTGTAACTCACTGGTTTGCTGCTTCTGAATAGAGCATGACTCAGTCTAATCAGCATAGTACAAATACACAGCAGCGATATCTATCTATACACAGGTCGGAACAGCTTCACCTCTCAGATATGGACTTTCTGGCTTCTGTGAATCACTTCATCTTGACTGGTAGGGGTAGTACATTCACTGTCAGGTTAGAGAGGTAATTATTCATTCCGAGATGAAAACATCAAACACTGAAGTCTTCAGAATCCCTCTATTAGTTTGATATCTTTAGAGCAACAACAAGTACGTCTGAATGAAGGAGGTGTTGTGCCCCTCAGGCTTTGTCAGGTTCTTGCCTCTCTTTGTCAGGCTAGCTCTCATCTACATCAGCTTTAAGTGAAAAGAAGCTGCTCTGTCATTCTCACAAAGCACTGAATGAATAGATGAGTTTGCCACCTCATGTTGATCCACCCACACCCCGCTGTCTCCAGTCTTTTAGACATGATTCTGGAAGGATTGCATGAGTTCAGGGTGGATATGTGTTTGTGTGCCACCTCTCAGCGCTGTGAGAAAGTGGTTATCTGGAGCATGGAAGATAGAGGGTCTATGTGTGTATGCTAAGGCTGCCAAAAAACACAGCCCCCACATTCACGTCAATGAGCATATGTTCCCCTCACTTTTCAAAAGCCTATTTTTGTCCCCTCCACTTTTATAGTTTCAGGTTGATTTCTTCACTAAAATCTCTCTAATCCTACCACTGTGCAAAATACAGGTGGTCTCAGGGGGTCTGGGACCCCCTAATTAACACCTTGGGCCCCCGAAGATGTCAAAATCAAATTTTGAGGGGGTCTCAAAATTAAGCTAATTATTTACTGGCGTTATTAATTATTTACTGAATGGTGAGGAACCTATATTGGTGTATCAGCTGACCCGCGCCGGTTGTAATTCTGCAAACTATACAATTAATATGAGCACAATAATACATTCTGACTCTGCAGTTCTGCTCCTCTTCTCCATATTTGAAAAACCGAATGTATGTCCTTATTTATCCAACAAAGACGCTTTTAAACAGTCCTTGAATCTGGCAGCAAAGTAATAAAACATGGGATTTTGAGATTTGCTGCTATTCTATACATGATGTCGCTGTATAAACCATGAATCTTTCAGAACAGCTCACCGGTGTCAGAAAAGCACACAAGGTCAGTTAACAGCTAAATCCCGGTGAATTAATGAAGGGATCCACGCTGCGCCAGCTGTGTGTAATATTACACACGGTTCTGGAGAGGTGTGAGTGTGTGTCTGTGACAGTGAGTTTATCTGAGCAGGAAACACAAGAGAGGTAACCATCAGTTAACCAGTGATGTTTGAAAAAGCAGAAGGTCGTTGCAGAGCTGCGGAGTCGTGATCTGTGGTTGCGGAGCTGCGGAGTCTGGATCTGTGGTTGCGGAGCTGCGGAGTCTGGATCTGTGGTTGCAGGAAACCTGTTGCCCCCGTGTTCCTGCTCGGCAGCCTCTGCTGCTATTGTTATTATTGGTCTTATTATTAGTATTACTATTACTATATTGCTTTTAGTATTATTTGTATTAACATTAATACCATTACCATTACTGTTACTTTACATCTGTATGTAGAACTGAACTGTGCTGTACTACTGTATGTTCGCTTTCCTCCTGCTCTCTCTCTCTCTCTCTCAACCCAACCGGTCGAGGCAGATGACCGCCCACCCAGAGCCTGGTTCTGCTCGAGGTTTCTGCCTGTTAAAGTTTTTCCTTGCCACTGTCTCCTAGTGCTGCTCTTGGCGGGAATTGTTGGGTCTCTGTAAACATAAAGAGTCTGTCTAGACCTGCTCTATATGAAAAAGTGCCCTGAGATAACTTTGTTATGATATGGCGTTATATAAATAAAACTGAATTGAATTGAATCATAGTGTAGATGAGAAAATCTGAGCTTTTGGAAAAACATGACATAAGCCTGCTCAGTGACATCCAGGGGATGTATTAAGTGGAGTTAACAAGCCAACATTTTGTAACTTTGCCTGTGATTACTCATTTTAAATGTCAATATAGCTGATCACAAACTACAGCCATTAACCTATATTTACATTGATGACTGCATAATCATAAAAGTGATGTAGCGCAGGNCCACTACTGCTGCTTTACATCGGTATGTAGAACTGAACCGTGCTGTGCTACTTCATGTTCACTTTCCTCCTGCTCTCTTTCTCTCTCTCCCTCGATCTCTCTCTCTCCCCCTTTCTCTCAACCCAACCGGTCGAGGCAGATGACCGCCCACCCAGAGCCTGGTTCTTGTTGAGGTTTCTGCCTGTTAAAAGGGAGTTTTTCCTTGCCA
>LKNJ01009666.1:0-17764 GCA_002120245.1 Maccullochella peelii | reverse complement strand
GTAACGTCACATGAAAGTGAAAGTGTGGCATTGTTAGGGGCAGGGAGCCACTTTGAGATCAGAGCAAGCTCGTCTCCCCAGAGGCGGTCCTGGTTTATACATCCCCCTCCCTACGCCGCTTCATGTTTTAGGGACTTCACATAATCTGAGTGCTCCCTCTATCATCTTTACTCAACTGACTGCTCTGACTCTCATCTTATTGAAGCCTAACAAAGACAGAAAATTAAAAATGGTTCAGACTGCACCTTGGCCCATAAAAACGTATAAAAAAAACAAAACCTTTTCTATCTCTTATTGTTTCCAAATGTAGCACTTGAAGCAATTCAGCATATTTTATTAAGTTGATGTATCTGATTCTTGCAATTTTTAGATTGTTTCCACATGATTGAAATGCACTTAATATAATGTAATAAGATAAAAGTCAAAAAGAAAACGTCTTCATTCAAATTAGAGAAAGAATAACTATACAAACATATCTACAGTAGAACTAATGCTTCAATTCAATATTTAAGGTCAAATAAAGAAAGAAGCCAAATTAATTCTAAATATTTTTCAAGTCATTGTGTGATTTATTTATTTTACAATTTTGTGGATTCTTTCTGTTATTTGAAAAGATGCAGCTTTTGCTGTGTCTCAAATCGCATACTTCCATTAGTACCCTTACATTGCAGTACACTATGTACTGTCTACAGGGTAGTGTTGTCTCAAATCGAACACCACATTATATTGGGGTAGCAGCAGAAATCTAAAACAAGGGTTAGGGTTGAATTTGGGTAACAGACCGTTGAAGCCCAAGGTTTTTCTGCTTGCATTAAATGGAAAGTCCCACTAAACCCTCATACTATTATTCAGATCAACAAAGTAGAGGAATTTTTGTGCTCATAATTCATGCAGAAAGGAGGAAAGGAATACAGAGCTGTAGGCAATTCTTCCTCAACTTCCCGGGGATCTTTATCACTCAGTTTCCTGACAGCCCTCCCATGATTACTGGGTGTTATGGCTGGCTCAAACACCAAACAAAATGATGGACACAACACCAGAGAAGGTACTGAATGCAAGTTTATTGAAGCAACCTGAACGGATAACCAAACAAGAAACACAAATACCAAACACCACCAAGGTGCCACTGCAGGCAGAGCAGCGGCTGAACAAAGAAGGCCTGACTATATTGACTCAGCCCCCTAATCAGCACAGGTGCCTGCCAATTAGGTGATCAACCCTGAAACACCAATAAACAGGAGAACACCAAAATAACACAGGGTGTAACACTTTCCCCCATAAAGCTGGCACTTATGTGGCATTATTCATACACGTGTGACAGGGCATCAGCCACAATATTTTCCTGGCCTTTTTTATGACAAATGTCCAATTTGTAGTTTTGAACCATGTTGGCCTAACGCATTAGCCTCTGGTTGCTGTTGTACATGCAATGTAGAAAAACCAAAGGGTTATGATCCGTATAAACAACAACAGGCTGCAAGGAAGAACTGACATATACCTCGAAATGCTGTAAAGCTAACAGCAATGCCAAGGCTTCCTTCTCAATAGTGCTGTAATTCTGTTGGGCCTGTGAGAACTTCTTGGAAAAGTAGCACACAGGATGGTCAATGCCTGCGGAATCTTCCTGGATCAATACAGCTCCAGCACCTGTTCCACTAGAATCGACCTCAAGCTTAAATGGAACCGCAAAGTTGGGGCCAGCAAGAACTGGCAAATTGCACAAAACAGCTTTCACAGCTTGGAAGGCATGCTCACAGGTGGCATCCCACACCAACTCCCTAGCAGGACTGACAAGGTCAGTCAGGGGAGAAACAATGGTAGCAAAGTTACAACAAAGTGCTCTATGGTAACCTGCCAGACCGAGGAAACGCCGCCACTGCCGTTTGGTTGTGGGAGCTGGGTAGTCAGCAACAGCATGGATCTTAGCTGCAAGGGGCCGAACCTGTCCCAAGATAAGTAATGGTTGCTTTTGCAAACTCACACTTGCTCAGGGTCAGCGAAGCATTTTCAAAACGCTGAAAAACAGTCAGAAGAGTGTTCATATGGCTCTTCCAGTCAGGTGAATACACTACAACATCATCCAAGTAGGCCTCACAGTTAGCTACACCAGACAGCACTGCCCACACGAGTCGCTGAAAGGTGGCAGGGGCGTTACACATGCCAAATGCCATCACAGTGTACTGAAGAAAATTGTCAGGAGTGACATACGCAGAGATGTCAGAAGCTCTCTGGGTCAACGGAACTTACCAGTAACCTTTAAGCAAATCTAGCTTGGTCACAACAAGCTGCTCCCACTCTATCAATGTAGTCCTCCACGCGTGGAAGAGGAAACGAGTCAGGCTTGGTTACGCTGTTAACTTTCCGATAGTCTGTGCAGAACCTAGGAGTCAAGTCAACTTTTGGAACCAGTAAAGAGGGTGAACTCCAAGAACTGGTGCTAGAAACTGCAAGCCCATTAGTCAGCAAATACTCAACCTCTTTCTCCATCAATCCACGCTTGATAGGGCTCACGCGATAAGGATGCTGCTTGATAGGGGCACTATCACCTACATCAATGTCATGCTGCAGTACATTTGTACAAGTGGGTACATCTGCAAACAAAGCAAGGTGACCACGAATCAGCCGAAGCACATCGCCCTTCTGAGAGTCAGGAAGATAGAACACCTGCGTCTCTAGATTTGCCAACACTTGTGAGTTCTGTAGCCGAGCACCCAGCACATGCGCATCCTCCTTCGTCAAGTCATCATCAACAGGGCAAGTGGAAACAACACTGCAGCAACCCAAGTCACTTCATGTGAGGGACTTTGCCCCAGCTTTGACCGGGCCGCATAGGACTTCAACATATTCAGATGACACACATGAGACTTGCGCTTTCTCTCTGGAGTACAAATTACATAGTCCGTGTCGCTCAGCTCCTTCTCAACAAGTCCAGCAAACCTGGCATGTAACACTGACCCAGGTATGGGCAGAAGAGCCAGTACCGAATCTCCAGGTTGAAAAGAGCGCTGCACAGCATTTTTATCAAATTGCCGTTTCATTCTCACCTGAGAGTTTGTCATGGCCTGTTTGGCCACTTTGCAGGCATGATGGAGACACTCCCGAAAAGAACTCACATAATCAAGCACATTAACCTTAGTTGGTGAATTGGCCATTACCTGCTCCCGCAGCAGTTTCAGTGGGCCTCAGTGGGACTGTATGGCCAAACACCAACTCGGCAGGGCTGAACCCCAGTGACTCTTGTACAGTTTCCCAGACTGCAAACAGCAAAAAGGGTATGCCTTCATCCCACTCTGAATCACGTTCAAGGCAGTAAGTGCATAACATAGATTTCAAGGTCTGGTGGAACCTCTCTAGGGCCCCTTGGCTCTCCGGATGGTAAGCACTAGAAACCTGATGCTTCACCGCCATAACCTCCAACACCTGATTGAATACCTTGGACATGAAATTACTTCCTTGATCGGTTTTAATGATTTTCGGCAAAGCGAAAGTAGTACAGAATTTCACAAGCTGTCTGACTACTACTTTAGCCTTCAGAGAACATAAAGGTATTGCCTCAGGGTAGTGAGTGGTGGCGCACATAACAAAGATATTGATGACCAGATTTTGACTTCGGTAGGGGGCCTACACAATCTACAACCAATCTCTCAAATGGTTCCCCCATGACAAGAATAGGTTGTAGGGGTGCTGGGGGAATCACCTGATTAGGTTTGCCTGCCAACTGACACACATGACAGGTGCGACAATACTCAGCCACAGCAGCCTTTAAACCAGGCCAAAAGAAGTGTTTCAGAATCTGATTGTAGGTCTTTGTAACCCCCAAGTGCCCAGACATAGCATTATCATGAGCCAAGTTCAGTATCTGTAAGTGGTATACAGAAGGAACCACAACTTTGTTAGTGGCATCCCAGTCAGATCCATCAGGAAGAGCAGTCCACTTACGCATGAGCACATCACCTTCCACAAAAAAATCCCACAGGGACTGATAGCAGTTCCTCCTTTGGCCTAACAGCAGCAAAACACTTAGCTAAGGATGGATCAGCCCTCTGTGATGTCCCAACTCCACTCTTCCTAGCTGCAACAGAGTTTCAGCGGGAACACTACTGCTACACAATGTCGAATCAACCACTTCAGAGGCAACACACAAGTTATCCTCGCCACTTTCACTTCCAGGTTTGACATCACAAGCAGCACTCAGCTATACCTGGAGGATTAACCATAAAGGTTTCAGACAAGTCAACAGAGTCAGCTTTCTGAGACTGAGCCACAACACACACAGGATAAATAGATGTCCTAGACACTGAATCATTGTAGTCAGACTGATCAGAAGGCACAGGGTTATCTGTCACAACCGGTGGAGGGAACACCTTTTTCCCAGCAAGGTCATTGCCTAAAATGAGACTGAACCCCGGAAGTGGAATAAAAGGATGCAAACCCACTGGCACGAGCCCTGTGACCAACCCACATGTTAAATACACAGTATGCAAGGGTACCCTGAGATGAGACATTTCGCATCAATGCATCACCACCAAGAAAAGTCTCATCAGACAGGGGTAAGACCCCGTTTAGGAGTATAGACTGGGATGCACCAGTATCTCGCAAGATTTGAATGGGTATGGCATCATCGGATTCAGATATCGCTACACAGCCATCAATGATAAATCGTTCAAAACCTGATAGTTCAGAATCATCTGAGTAGTCAACCTCCTGCCCCTCATCAGTAGCAGGGAGCTGGTGAGGTACAGAACCAATTAAAACCACAAGTTTAGATTTCGTCTTCTTACTCAAAAAGGGGCAGTCGGCTATAATATGGCCTGGCGCCTTGCAGTAAAAACAAGTCCTCTCTAGGCCTGCATTGTTAGAACTGGAGACCTTGCTAACAGAAGCATAAGGAATAGAACCACCAGGACCTTTGTCAGCAGAGCGAAAACCCTGAGTGAGTGTATGGGCTCTACCCTCAGGCTGAACCTGGTTACAAAATGTAGTTTTATGGGCCAACACATACTCAGCCAACACAGCAGCGTCCTCTACAGTCTTTGCCCTTTGCTCACTTAAATAAGTGGAAAACACCGCCGGAACACAGTTTTTAAACTCCTCCAGAAGAATAAGCTGTCGCATCTGCTCTTTTGTTTCCACTTTTTGTGAGGTGCACCAACTATCAAACAAAATCTCCTTCTCTTGGGCAAATTCCACATAGGTTTGCTTACCACCTTAACCGTATCATAGTCTCTGCTTTTATCCAAAGTGAGCGAAGAATACACCTCCTGAGCTTTACCCGCAAGAACACACTGCAGCAACAATGTCCAATGCTGCTTTGGCCACTCCAAACTGGTTGCCACCTGCTCAAAATGACAAAAATACCTGTCAACATCCTTCTCACTGAAAGGAGGGACCAAATTTATATTCCTACCTACATCAAACTTAGAACTACTGGAGAACACAAATTGGTCAGTGGCTCTACTTCCTGCCTGAGATTTTAACGCTATCTCAAGTTCTCTCTTATGTGCGAGTCTCAATTTCTCACGTTCCAATTCATGCTGCCTTATCTGCTCCCTTTCCTTTGCTTCCAGCTTTAGCTCTAGCTCCCTCACCCCTAAAGCTTTGTCTTCAGCCACCTCCTGCTCCTCCTGGGCCCCCTCCAAGGATGAATCAGTCAGGTCACTGAGTAACTTCCCTTTGTTGCATAATACCCCCTGTTCCACCAAGCCATTCAGGATTCTTGTACGCAGCTCCACCTTTCTTAAGTTACCTTGAACACCAATACCATAGTGGTCTGCTACAGAATTAAGGTCTTTTCTTGTGCAACACAAAAGTTGTTGAGCATCAGGGTCTTTAATAAACCCGTCCAACTCAAACGCCATGATGGAAACACAAAAATGAATACAACCAAGCGACAAAAATATTACCTAACACTCTGGGGTACTCTCACTGGCCTGCTAGACCATCAAACCACCAATATCTCCACTGAGACTCCAAGCTTGCAAAAGATTTACAAGAGCTGTATACATGGACCCTAAGTCACCAATAAATAACAGCTAACAAGTACAAATAAGCATTAAAAAAAACCCACCATCCAAACTAAAATACCCCTTGACATATTACACAATGTGCAGAGCCACACAATAGACAAAATTCACACAAACAAACTTCACACAGGTCTGCATGCTATTCTTAAAAAAAAAAACAATAAGATTTTAACACCTCCAATCTCCTATTCTAGAACTAACCCAGTCCCTAGTCTACCTGCAGAAATACTACCTCACTCCACTTATGTATCTTAAGTGATGCACCCGGGCACGCCATAGGCCACCCCAGGGCTATCACACAAAAATAAAAAAGTGGTGCTGGTCTCTCCAGCACCCGCCGGCTTACTCAACTGGGCAAGTTCAACAACCTACCTCATGTAGCCACACATAATTGACCTCGCCAACTAACCAAAGACAGCTGGGTTTGTCGATCCCGGACGAGCCCCCATTGTGTTACGGCTGGCTTGAACGCCAAACACAATGATGGACACAACACCAGAGAAGGTACTGAATGCAAGTTTACTGAAGCAACCTGAACGGATAACCAAACAAGAAACACAAATACCAAACACCACCAAGTTGCCGCTGCAGCCACAGCAGCAGCTGAACAAAGAAGGCCTGCCTATATTGACTCAGCCCCCTAATCAGCAAAGGTGCCTGCCAATTAGGTGATCAACCCTGAAACACCAATAAACAGGAGAACACCAAAATAACACAGGATGTAACACTGGGCATGTTCAAGTACCACTCTACAAGTCTCATTTATCCTTCATCAGTCCATATACCAGTACAAACTGCCATATAACAGTGGACTTTTAGCCCTTTCTTTGGCCAAACTGGCCCTACTCCTTTTACAGAGTTACTACATTTATAAACCGATTAGTGACACAATTGTTGTTCCAATTTCAATGGGTTTAACCCCCTTTCTCTGTGCATACAGTGGCAACAAGACTCAGTTTTAGAGATATTTGTCTCTCAGCCTTCTGCTTCCACCCCAATACAATGGAGGTGAATGGTATCATTTTATGTTTATGTTGCTCACGGCATTGAAAAAAATACATTTAAAGAAGACTTTAAATCTCATTTGTGTCTTGAGCTTGAGTCCATATACAGACGGGTGACAAAATCAAAGGAAAACCTGACATGAATAAATGAGTGGAGAAAGATAATAAATGCAGATGCCTCCATACAGCTCATGAAGGGTCACTGAATGGTTTGATGAGTATTTTATTCATTTAGTCAGTGTCTAAAGCTAATAACCATAAGTGAGGATTAGTACATATATTGACTGGTACTCTTCACAACCACAGTCTGAAACAATGCCCACAACCCTGCTGCACCAATCCGCTCATAAATCTCTTACTACATCTTAAAAAAGGTACCCTGTGGAGTTTTTGACTCACTGATTGACAGTTGATGGTGGTAAATGCATAAACACATGAACGTGCCAGGAGAGGAAGGGAAAAAGAAGACTGCCAGCTAGCACGCATGGATGTAAGTTTCAAAATATGGAAAAAAAAAACCAAAACAAAAAAATCTGCTTTGCCAATGTTTCATGAGGTAAAGCCAAGCACTCAATGCGTTTTCAGGCTTCCAGGATACACACGTGTTGTGGTGACAAAAAGTAAATATAACTTTTGCTTGTTTCAAAGAAAACTGCACAGGGTACTTTTAACGGAACTTGTTAACAAGAGCCCAAGAATTCGGGAAGTTACCCAAAGAAGNCTACCCATCATTTTTTGCAGAGTACCATGGTCTCAGACTATGAGGTGCTGAATCCCATCCTAAACGCCTCACCCTGGGCAGCAAACAGCCCCAGATGCTGCACTTTGGGGATTCTGTGTATGAAAAACAGGATGGGAATCGATGACAATGCACGATCTTGATTGAGTCCAACACTCACCGAGATCACATCTGGCAGACTGACCTCTTCCGTGTCCTTGCACTAAAGACCTGGGGCCAGTTTCACCAAACTTGCAACAAGATCTCTTTCTCCCCGCTCACTTTGACATGCGTCACTCATCAAAACAAACTCCATACTTGCGACGCATGCACGCGCTTATGGGAGCTCTGTAAGAAATCACCAATATATCTGCATTTTGTGAGCGACAATCATTTGTGAAACATGACACTGCCACTATTTGCGATCTGCACTGAGGAGCATGCTCTCTCAGTGCTTTTGTGAAACAGGCCCCTGTTCCTACCACGAGGAAATTCACATTGCTGCTCCTGAATCTGAAATTCAATGATCGGCCAGAGTCTCCATTCTGGCACGCTGGCATTAGTGTTCCCGGGGAGACTGAGCAGTGCGATACTCTGGTAAGTGGAGCAATACCTCAAAGCTGTTCTTGTCACTGTAGTGTGCCACAAAATTCTACTAAACACGTCCACTTATCTGCAAGACGAATACAAGTCAAGAATGTAATGTAAAGCATCTTTATTGATCATTTTAGGTTAAATAGCATAAAAAAGGGAACACGAAAGAAAAAAAATGTACAAAGAAATCCCTGTTCTGTAAAACCAGAAGTGAATCTGTCAAAGAACCTGATAACATTAAACTTTTTGTAAAATTACATTATTTAAGCTTTATCACAACAGTCTGATCAACTTGAGGCTTAAACTTCAAAAGCCTTATAATGTAACTAATGTGATACCAGGTCAAGCCAGGTAAGGCCGAGTGCAGGCCATGCGAGGTCCATGATTGCTTTCATGGTATGCAATAATTCCAGTGACGTTCGTTGGGCAACACCTGACCAAGCCGCAGGCAGCAGCTGATGGTGGGCTCATAAAACACCGTGTCTGGTTCCTCAATCTTCACTTTTGTCTCGCCTCTTGTCTGGCGCACGGAGCGGGAGAACAGCGAGGGTTTAGGAGCTTTAACCAGAGTTTTCTTCGTCAAACAGCCCATTTCTATGAGTGCCTGTGAGAGAAATAAGGAGGGTGATATATCTGCCATAAAAAAGGTTTTAGTATTTAACGTATAGTTAAAGAAATCAAATAGTTTCTCCTTTTTCTGACACAGAATGAGAGTAAGCATGTGAGCTTATGTCGGGGAGAGTACTTCCGTTTACCTGCACCAGGTCCAGCACTGCCATTGGCTGCAACACATCTTTGTAATGCCGCACGAGCGTCTGCTGCGTGAGTCCGGGTCGGGACATGACGTAGTAAAGAACGGCCTCCAGCATGCCCTTACACACCTGCCGGTTCAGTTTGCCGTCAACCATGCGCCACGGCCGGCTGATGAAACTCACATTTTCACTGCGTGGATTAGAGGTAGGTGATGGAAACAGAAAGAAGAAAGAGGTGACACACAGGAAAGGGAAATGCACAATGAACTGCAATAAGATAATTAGTCAAATCAATCCCTCACAGTCTGAACTTACTCAACATCAACATGTGCTGGTCGTGTTGGTGGAGAACATGCCTCCTCATCTCTTTCATCATCTCTATTGTCCTCTCTGGCTCTAAGCTCCGTCTTTTTTTCCTGTCTTTCCACCGTTTCCACCTTCTCCTGTCCTGCCTCCTCCATTCCTGCCTCTTCAGGTAGCATCTGCTTTCCTCCCTCCTCATCCAAGTTCAACAATTTCTCTCCGCTTCCCTCATCTGCCCTCTCTTTCTGCTTTTCCAGCTGTTCTCCCTCATTCAGTTTCCCTCTTGTTGTGTCACTCGACAATCCCTCTACGCCCTCTTGTCTGTCCACAGCTAATCTTTTTGCTGGCGGTTCCTCTGTCTCCCGTTGGCCTCCTCGGCTGCATCTCTTGCGCATTAAGGGGATGTTCTGCTGATTCTCCACGGGGAGTCTGTCAGATGTGAAGCGTGACTGGGACCATTGCTTGGAGTTTATAGTCAGCAGCCACGGATCAGCGTGCTTCATGAGCACCCAACGGACGCCCAAACTCCCAACTTGTAGCACCTGGCCTTCTTCTTGTAACTCCTGGAGCAAAAAAGTGAAGAAAATCAGAAGAAGAAACAAGGAAACTTATTGTTCAATAAACTCCAAAAAAGTTTGACTTCCGGCATAGCTTCCCCATCGTGCGGCCCACAGAGCAAGCGCACCAGCCTCCGAGCCGCTCGGTCTCAGGCTCTCTCACATGAACGACAGCGACTCTATAACTCTGGATTCGGCTTTCAGGACATAATGATTTAAATAAGGACTATGTAAGTGTTCCTACTGGGAAGTTGATGTACCTTAAAAAAACAACAACAAAGATCCGCTGATGAAGTCTTTTGGGGCCAGTGTGCATCACGAGACGGACCCAGAAGTTGTAATTACAGCAAAAGCGCCGTTCCTGGGGGGCTTGGTGGGAACAGAAAGCAGTAAATAAGGGTGGCAGGGCTTAGCGAAGGCTCCATTGAGTTCAAAGAAGGAAAAAGCCCATCACTACAGCCTCTTTAGGCTAGCTAGCTTTCGCTTGATACAGCTCTATTATTTTAGTTGTCTGTCTCTCTGTGGCAGAGAGTGCAGTAACTGTGGCTTGGTTTTTAGCTTTATTTTGTAGTTACTGTACATTTTACATGCTGTTTATGCTGAAATTACACATTTCTATTGCGTAATAATGTTTTTATATGTTAAAACACGATACCTTCATATACTGCTGCAGGCTCCTGCTACGCCCAGACTGTGGCTCCTCCAGGTGTACATGAGTCTGGTGGAGGTCATGTATATCCAAGCCATTCTCACCAGCTTCATCTAAGCTCCTCCTGAGCTGAACACATGCTTCTATGTCCTGAGGAGTGTATCCTCTTTGCTGAATCAAACGCCTGTCACACTCCTTCACACTGGATGGAGAAGAGGAGGAGGAACGGGTGGAGTAGGTGAGGATGGAGGGCAGCAGGGATGGACCACATTTAGTCAAGTCCAATGGTGGAGAGTCTAAAAAGGAAGAAAAAAAAGGAAAGAATTATTTTTTGCAGGTGAAACTGTGTTTGCACATGTCTCACATGTGTTGATACTTACTCTCCATAGTGAACACGTGGTGAGCAGGTGTGTTGCGCAGTTGCAACCTCATAATACACGACTCCACCACAATGTTGTCGCCGGTGTTGAGGTTACGTAGTTTGACTAGAAACAAAACCAAATAACAATTTTACAAATCTGAACACGGCTGCGACTGTACAACAGTCCTAAACCATAAGATATTAATATTATTTACAATGAAATAAAGCAGATCTTCACATTTAAGGAGCTAAAACCTGAGATTGTTTGGCTGTTTTTCCTTGATAAATGACTGAAACGATTAATCAGTTGTCAAAATCTGATTAAATATTTTCTGACAATCAACTAATCAGTTAATTGACTATTTGTTTGAGCTCTAGATCTAAAAACACAAAAGAGCACATTTGTCTGTAAATCAAGGACTTTTCCCCTGTAAATAAGCTATAAAGCTTTATAATAGCTTGTTTTTATACATTTTACATTGGCTATTGTCTTTTGTTATACATGTAAAGTATATTGACACGCTTTAAATTACTGACTTACAAACTAATAGGGATTCTCTTGTTTAATTAGTGTTTGCCATTTCATTAGCCATGGTGCTAACTAAACCATTTGTACTATTACACAAAATGTAATTGCTGTTAAATTACTTTTTTACTCTGTTCAAACCAGTGCAAGGTGATTCAAATTATGTTGCTGAAAACCAGACTTTACTTTCTGCCATCCACCAGAGACAAATTTACACATTATATATGCGGAAAACATTCATCTCTCTGAGAAAAGTAAGAAAGTAAAACATTCAAACTCTACCTATTCCAGGACAGCAGTACCCCCGCATCATCAGGTAGTTGGTGTGCGACGCTTGATGCGCCTTCACTTCCAGTTTTTTTCTCCCCTCACACTCATCACCGTCATCATCATCATCTTCTTCTTCTTCCAGTGCTGCCATACTGAAAAGCCACAGTTTACCTCAACATTTCCACAGACCAGGAGCTGGTGAATCAGTCACAGTGATATTTTCTAAGCCTGCTGTAAATTCATTTTGTCTCACCACAATTTTACTATTCAGCTGGGTATTTACCAACACTACAGGCGTAAATGAGCCCAGCCGCAGTCTCTCTCATCTGCATAGTCTGGCTAAATAATGTGTTTTCTTTGTCTCACGTTGTCTCTGCCTCACTGTTTGCACTTTGCACTAGTCTGTGTGTGTGTCTGATAAAACAGTGCCACAGATTTTACACCTTGCTTTTCCCAGATGTCAAATTTCAGACAGCATTTCTTCTGCCGCAGTCAACAGTGAGCGTGTTTACATGTTCACTAGTACCCTGGTTATGATCGGGTTTGCGGAGTATCCTGGTTATCTGTTGCGCATGTAAACATCACGTCCGGGTTTCAGAACCCTGGATAAGACCGTATCCCGATTTTGAGAAACATGGATATGCTACCTGGATGGACTCCGATATAAACCAGGATATTGTTGCATGTAAACACCTGATCCAGGTTTTCTAAACATTCTTTGTTGGTACAGAACGTAGTGACTGAGATGGTGATACTGTTATGATCACGTATACAGGGATATAAATATCCAGGTTTTTCATGTTCCATGTAAACGCCGTACCTTGAATATGATCAAAAACAGGGCAAGACTCAAAACCAGGAAACTGGAGCGCATGGAAACACACTCAGTGATACATCAGATGCAGCAGCTATTTGTATTTTTGTGCCCCTACATTTGAACAAAGCTTTTCCTCTATTTTACCTGCACAAAACCTCAGTGCAGTCCTTTCGTAAAAAAAGGACAATTTGAGTGTTTAGCGCCTAAAGAAGGGCTGCAGAGCCTTTGTAAACATCTCCTTTTAGTCTGGTTTTTATTCTAATCTATGCTTATCTGCTACCTAATTTGGCTGAATTAAGTGTTTTAACACCAGCGTTCTCATTATGTTGTGCACTGATGACTGTAAATCCCCTGACAGCCACTTTCATGCAGGAAATGAACGCTCAATCAAAAATGATGTTGACTTTAATTACATGTGATATATATACACTGCAGTATGACATGTAAAATGTAAAGCAAATATAAAGACAGCAGTAAATGGACTATAAGTATACTTGGAAATGCTGTGTCTATAACGGAGCTGGGAAATTTTGTTTTTTAAAGGATCAGGAAACATATTTTCTTATTTACTCATAACTAGTCATGTAGATATTTGTCCAGGTTATAAATATCTCTGGGATTTGGTCCTCCTGCCCAAGACAACGCAGGATAATGGAATAAGTACATGGATTATAACTCACCTCTTGACTACATCGTTGTCCACCAGGTTGCTGTCCACCACCACCATCGGTTTAGGAATGGACATGTACACACTCAGCAGTCCCAGAGACATCAGGCTGAGAGAGAGCACACAGGCTCCACCTGGAGAGTCCAGGGAGAACCGCAGCATGTCTGACACATCCGGAGGCTCCTGTGAAGCTTTAGGTGCTGCGTTTGAGGTAGCAGCCGCTCCTGGTGTCTCTTCTTTGGGCAGATGACCGTCTGTCGGCTCTCTGCTGGATGGATCTTCAGCAGAACCAGCTGTGAAGCAATCTTCTGAGTTTTTCTCTTCATCTGCTTTGCTCGTCTCTCCTTCCTTTGTGGAGTCTCTGTTCGCCTTCTCTGGTTGTACCTCTGGTCTGCCATCTTCCTTCCCTTCGCTTTGTTTTTTCTTTCTTTCTAACCCCGTTCTTCTCTCCGTCACTTCCTCCCCGTTCTCGGACCTCTTCTCGGTTTCATGGTAGAACGTGGTGGCAGGTCTGTCGTCTCCCGTCCTGTTGTTAATAAGACTCCTCAAGAAGCGGAAGGAATCGGTGCACATCGAGTGAGGAAAACGACACGAAAAACACCTGTCAGGAAGGAGTGGGAGAGGCGGGGTCAAAAAGATTTGCAATCAAACTGTCACGATGCAAAGGATTTGAATATTGCTGCTAACAGGAGACTTTTTGACCAAATAGTCCCAGGAAGTAAACTCAGGAACAGAAGCTAAGTTCCTTTAAGGNATTCATGTTTGTGTTGATCTTCAGAACCACAATGTCATTTTTACATGCCACAATACAAAACATTATCATGATGAGGCTGTTAGGTTTGAATCAATATTGGAACAGACACGTGCGGAGTTTGAAAATACCAGAAAGGCATGGCGAACATTTCCAAAGCAACAAAGATCTGCAAACTGTTTTTGGCTTTCTTGCTATTATTCTGCTTTCATACATTTATTTGAGGAGTTGTAAACTACCATTTAAAACATCAATAACACTGAAATAAATTGCCATCCCTAGTCTTAATATTGCTACTACAAACAACCGGTATTTGTTTGCAGTGTGAATGAACGTTGTATAGAAGTTGTTGCAGTTCCCAAGGAGTAGTGACTTTTAAAGGCAGGAACTACAGTATGGCTCAGAAACCAAAACTGAAACTAGATTTCTTTCAGTGACACTCCCTCATACAACATAGGGCTTAACAAAGTATGGGAACTTTAAGAGATGGAGCAAATCACATTCAAACACGTGATTAATGGCTCCCAAATTTATACAGAGGTGGGATCCTGTGAGGATTGCAGTCATTCCATACTTCCATGCCATACATTCTCTAATAACACTTACATGCATACATATCCCCGCCCTTTCTTTCTTTTAATGCATCTGGTTTCTTTGAAATTATTTTTATGTGTTTATAGCTGAAAACCTGTGAAGGTAGCTGTAAAAGAAAAACTGACTTCTTAAAAAACGAGATTGTATTGAGATGATACTGTACAACACAGGTTCTCAAACTTTGGAGTTGCGACCCCCCAGAATAACGGGGTTGGTGTATTTAAAATACGTTATTGATTTTTTTTCTCCACAACCATCTGGCGACCCCCGGAAATGATCTCGGGACCCCCTTGGGGGACGCGACCCCCAGGTTTAGAACCACTGCTGTACATGACGCTGAAATCAAAATAAAGTATAGCCTGCTTTTCTATAAGGATCATATGATCAATCCCTGCGAATGAAACAAAATATGTTTAATACCATGGTCCCTTACAAATGTATCAAAACGCATGAAAATAAGTAATAGTCCAGCAGTCTTTTGCAAGCTACATACTGTTTAAAGAGACCGCCTAATAAATGAAATACAAGTAATCTGAGTATCGACAGTATCTTCCCTCAGGCGGCTGTGTACCTGTAGTAGGACTGGGACAGCTGGTAGGACATGGGCAGGATGGGCAGCGCTCGGCTCTTCTTCGGCCCAAACGGCTGATTGACCCGTCGGCGGTTGACCAGACCCCTCTTCCTGCACTGTATGAACACTTGGCACAGCAGCTCCTGGTTATACTTACTGTACATGTGGAAGGTCTAAGAGAGAAGAAGATGGATAATCAGATAGTTTGTGTGCGTTTTGTATCTGCGAGTGTCGAATAGTAAAAAGGGATTGGAGAGTGGAAACGGGGACAAATGGACACTGGACACATGTCTGTCTGAGTCGCTCTGTGGATAGAAATACATGTAAAATAAATACAAAATAAATATATAGTAAAGAAGTCACTTGAGATTCAAATAAGATTTAGTTTTTCACATTTCTCAGTGGCATGTCTCAGAGAAAAAGTTAATCGTTCCATAATAGAAATTTCCTGAACTATTTATCTCCATTCAGGGAGAGTTGGAGAATCTTTATTCTGCTATTTCCTGATTATTGCTTTTTTACTACCTGCAAGCAGTATTTGTAATAAATATCTGTCCTGCCTTTATTTCTATATTTTATGCTGTTTTTACACTTCTTAAGCCTGTATTTTTATGTCTGTTGCCTTATTTATTCATTTTTTAAAATTGTGAAGCACTTTGTGACGTTCTGCTCCTGAAAGGTTCCATATAAATAAACGTTGCGAACAGTGGGAGAAAATTAAAGTTGGCCGTACCTGGAAGGATCTGGAGGACTTCATCTGGCTGTTGGACATGACCAGAGTGCTCTGGATCAAGTTATGTAACACTATGGCATGAATGTCATTTGTGCTGCAATGGACACACACAAACAAACAATTAACTTGCACCATAAAATAAAAACTCAAATTTAACCAGTGGAAGACAATCTGAAAACCTATTTGACTCCTCACCAGTTGAGAGTGTCTCTGCATGACACCTGCTTCCCGTCGTCTATTGCCAAAACCCTAAACCTATAAAACACACACATAGAGCATTACATTACAAACTACACACAGCTTCTTGTCCCAGCCATCACTGCTCGTCTTAGGTCAGCACATCAAACCTGCTCCTCTTCTTACCGTGACATGAGCTGGTGCTTTGTGTCAGGCACGACAATATCACGAGCACTCAGAGCAGAGCAGAACTTCTGTCTGAGCAGCCTGACGTACTCAGAGAACTGTTTAGCGCAATCCTGAAACAACACAGGCAGAAGTGTTCAGCTGTGAAGGCAGAAAGACAACTTCAAGCTTTCAGAAACACACAAAAAAAAGAGCAAAAATAACAAACAAAAACAAAACCAACACACCTCTGGATTATCTGGATCAGCAGGTTTATTCTCCTCCAACAGTCTCATCAGAGGTTTGTCCTGGTACACCTCAGCCAGACAGATCCTGCAGCACATCGCTGATGAACAAAAATCTTTTTGTGTTTAAAAATGTGCGTGTGTTTTTATTATGTGTACCTACCTGTAGTTCAGAAGCGTCTGAGGGTTTTTGAGGATGTATCGCGAGCGACGCCCGACGGCGACAGATGTTTTATCCATCGATATCTCAAACTCGGCGTGGAGCAGGTCTCTTACCACACAGTAAGGTGTGAATGGCCTTTTTAACTGCAACACATGAACAATACACTGTGTGTTTTGATCTGAAAAAGTACCAACAAGTGTGAACATGCTTGACTTGGAAAAAAAAGGCTGACGAGAGAGACAAAAAAGACAGGGCAATCATTTTTTATTTTGTTCATGTTCATCATAATGTGGTGCAATTTTAGTAAGTTCAAAAACATCAATAATAATGTAACTGTTCATGTGGGCATTTTCGTTCAGTACATGGTATGCAGTATAGAGCAGACAGGAAAAGACGAGAGAGAAAGAAGGTGGATGACATGCAATAAAGGTCCCTGTCCGTCCTCCAACGGATGACCAGTGTCTTAAAGCTCTTGTCCACCAGGACACCTCGACGATTCTCTGAGGGACTGTAGTGACTCAAGTCAGCTAATGAAGCCTGCTATCGTCTATGTTACTTTTTGAAAATAACCATTTTGTACAAGTTGTACTTACTTAATCTCCACCATTTAGACATTTTACACATTGTACAATAACACACAGGACAAAATTGAAATCAATCAAATGAATTTCATTTGTAGCAGAGCTCTAACAAAATATTATAGATTTGAACTAAAATATAAGTAGCTTACTAGCACATCATTGCTGTCCTGTGAAAACCATGCATCTCCAAATCTGGTGATTTTAAATTTTTCAGGTGAACTGAGAAATTGTTCCTTTAGGATTTTGGCTAATTCTTCTTAAACCTGCAGTAACAGTTGCTTATTTACACATCCAGTATTTACTGAGAATAAATGAGCATTCATCTGGAGTCGTGTGGCCACCTGGTGAATGTAAGTCCAATATTAACAACACAGAGCAATAGTCTTTTAGCTCTGTGTTTGGTCTCCACCAACTCCTGGGGGCTCCACTATGTTCACCAGCTAGTTGCTAACTGTGTCTGTCTGCTGTTTGGTGCTGAGCAGGTAGTGTACAGAAGGTTTTTAGAGCCTTTTTGCTGGAAACAGCTGCCTGCTGCTGCTGAAA
>LKNJ01009651.1:0-10138 GCA_002120245.1 Maccullochella peelii | reverse complement strand
CCTCCCTCATCTTTTTAAGTGGGAGAACTTGCACAATTGGTGGCTGACTAAATACTTTTTTGCCCCACTGTATCTCAACAGCTATTAGATGCATTGACATGAAATTCTGTACGGACATTCGTGGTTCCCAGAGGATGAATTGTAATAACCCTAGTAGTGCTGTCATTAGGTCAACATTTGAATTTGTCCAGGACTTTATGATCAAATACTTGCAAAACTGATAGGATTCCCAACAGCCTCAGCTGTGCATTGTGTTTGGTGCTAATTAGCAAATGTCAGCATGCTAACACGCTAAACTAAGCTGGTGAACATGGTAAACATTATACCTGCAAAACATCAGCATATTAGCATTGTCAATGTGAGTATGTTCTGATGTTAGCATTTAGCTCAAAGCACCGCTTTAATAAATTAGTGAAGCAAATAAATAAGAGAAGAAAAAATTGGGAACTCATTCAAGCTAGCATTGATCACTTTCTGTATTTTACTGCTTGTTTGAAATTTTTTTATCTTTTGTCTGGAACAAGGGCGTATTGTATTTTATACATTTTATATTTTCAACTGCTTTTTCATCTTTAGTAAATTTAGTAATGCAGCTACCAGACTATCATCTGTCTAACCAGAGATTTACCATGTTAAGCAAAAGCCTGCTTTGGTTTGTGAGAGCTTTATGAAATAGAATTAGGCTTTTTTTTCATATTTTGAGTCCCACCAGAGGAACTCAATCAGTTTAATGTTTCTTTTGTACTGTTGTAGTCTTAAAACGCAGATTCTTGTTGCAGTCAGGCTTCTCACCAAATCAACCAAGTCAACTGTCTGTCACCCACAACCCTTCACCCCATGGCCTCCACGTCATCCAGAAAGATTGTCCATAAAACCTTTGACAGGCAGCGTGTGAGCCCTCAGATGATGATACCATAAGATCACATGTTCTTACTTTGTCCACTAATAGACACAAGGACACACTCCTGTACAACTACACACAATATGTGCGCACAGGTTTTTACTAACTTTAAGACGTCTCGTAATGATTTTTATTGAAAGGGAGAGAGGGGTAGAGAAAGAGGGTGAGATAGAGTCAGAGGGAGACAGACAGATGGAGACAGAGAAGTGAGGAGCTCGCTCCATCGCCACCATGTCTAAAGGAGCTGGCATCTCCAGATAAAATAATCTGGTTATTCTCAGCCACACCGGGAGGAGACATGCCTTTTACATGGCGTGGCCCTGTGAGGGTATTATTGTATGTGTGTGTGTGTTAATTACATCCACAGGGAAAAGCTACAGTACATTATGGCACATTAACATTATTACTCTTATTGGAAACCTGGATGGAAGAAAACAAGAGATTGAGCAAGAGATGTGATTAACTAAAGTGATTAACCAAAGAGAGGTCAAGAGAGAGCACCCTGGACATGGGCATACACACAGCCATCATAGGTTAATATTACATGTATGCAGTCATTATTTCTGACTGTACAATTCCTTACTGTGTACAGGAACAGTGTCATGTGGTGAGCTAACACTTGCACTTTCTTGGATTGTTGGTTTAAACCCACCAGAAGGGGTTTTGGATAAAAGCACCACATGATTTATGATATTATCAAATACAATATGCTTGATGCCTTCTAATTTCCTCTGTACGGCATAATCTAGAGACAAAACCTCTCTGATTCATATTCTTTTTGTATTGGGGCCCAAATCTGGTTAACTTCCTGTGGGTCTGGGCAACGATCACTGTAACTCAAATGTTGAAGAAGAAAAGGACTCACTGGAAAATATTGATTCTGAGTAGATTAATAAAGTATGTAGAATATGAAGAGTGTTCTCTAACCCAAGTGTTGCACAGTATCTTTGGTTTTTGGCTTTCACCTTTCACCATCTTGGATTTTCATTCTTGTACTTTACTGCACTCCCGACTGCCCTGACTGAGTATGACCTTATATGACCTTTATCAGCTCTATTGATGCAAGAACTAATAGCCAATTCTGTCTACTGTTTACACTTGGGGGGTGACGCAAAGCTGCTATATGTATGTTTATTTCACAAAAATATCTGTAATCGGATTTAGACTGCAGACGGACGGAAGTGGACTACTTTATTGTCTGTGTTAAATTGTTTTCTACTGCCATTTATACTGAACATAATATTCTAACCACTTACCTAAATTAATCAAATAATGAAGCATTACTTGTATTAAAAAAAAATGATGATTTGCATGATTTTCTTTTCATAAACTTGAGGCTGTGTATAATTGGATGTATTGAATGTAAAGTTATTGACAAAAAACGTGCCATAATAGCTCAGTGGCTTGCTTTTTGTTTTTTTAGTTTTTAAAAAAAAAAAAAAAAAAAAACGGGGTTTTTTTTAAATGAAGGTCGTGCGTGCAATCCAGACGAAAATAACTTTACTTTGTAGTGTCCATGACAACAAATTAGACAGCTATTGACAAAAATCTATTCTGTTCATATATGTTCAGAGCGCATTATCAGTTTATATCCAAATAATGTTATTGATATTCGTTTACATCCCTAGTATATATGGCATGCATTGCATGTCTGTTTGTCCTGGAGGAAGGAACCCTCTGCTCTTCCTGAGGTTGTGTGTGTGCAGTTTTCCTTACATGAATCAAGCATCAAAGGTCAAAGGAGAAGACATGTTGTACATGTTTGGACCATAAAGCCCTCTGAGGCAAATTTGTAATTATGGACTATGCAAATAAAACTGACTTGACCTGACAAATCGTTATTTCCACTAAGTCTCAAATAGCTCCTACCCCTCGTGTCCAATTATAACACAGTGCATAACTGAGTCGGCAAGTCACATCTTTAGTAACGTGTGTAGTAATATGTAGCATCATCCTCACTCACTGAGAAGGTATAAATATGAACACATAGTTTTAGAAGATTGAGAGTGCCACTATGGGCCAGAAAGTATTAAAAGCCAGAAATAACAGCACCAGATGGAGAAATCATTAATTCAATGGTATTGATCGAAACATGTATCAACTTGTGATGTATTTAAAGGGCAATTTTGTGCTTTGGAGTATTAAAATCTTTATTAATGCCTCTTTAAAGACTAGAAATAAGCTGTTACTAAGCTGTGTCATTAAATTGCTCTTTATTCCTTAAAAATGTCCAGGGTTATAATGATCATAATGACAAAAAGACTACCCAATAATAGCTGAAAGATAATACTGTGTATATCTCAGCTGAAAGAAAAACTGAAATACTGGCTTACTCAAACACACAAGCACAGAGAGGACCTGTGGTGTGTCACCGCAGGCTGATACTTTTACCAATAGTGAAAGCATGGTGTTCATCTGGCCTCCACGACAATCATGATGTGACATTTCTTTCACTTCTGCTCAAATATCCTACCACTCACACATTTTCAGGACTTACCGACTGTATTTAATGACAGATTATATAAAGACTCCATTTCAAGGTTTCTCTCTGCTCAGGACCCAAATGAGACCTTGGCTGCGAATTATTGCGTGGAGACCAACCACCAAAAAAAAAGGGCCTGTGACCTATTTTGGGTGCCGAGCCATAGCTTAAGTAACCACTGTCATTGACAGCATTCAATAGGTCTATTTCCAACTGTTTTAGTGGCTCAATTTTCACTGCCCCATTGCAAACAGATTGTGGGTTAAGGCCAGGAAAATAGTCATAGGTTGTAGTTGCATCCAACTGTTTTAGAGTGCAGAACTTTTGATGAAGAGGGTCAAACTCTTTAATAGTCTATTTCTGTTGACATAAATTATAAATTCGAAGGGTTCTGTTACTGTTTTAGTAAAAAGTGGCTGCACCAAGAAAGCAAAAATTGAAGCAAAAAAGTGTTAAGAATCATTATAAACTGTTCTATACTATTATATGGGCTACTTCATTTTAGTGCAAAAGTAGACACAAACTGTCACTATTAGGACTTTCTTCGATATCTTACTTACATTATCTCCATAGAAATTGCCATTTCAACTATTGCTGAAAATATTCTCATGTCACTGAGAGATAAGCCAATGCCGAGAAATTGACAATGAAAATACTGTTTGGGCGACAAAGAGATAAATATTTTGGGGATCTTTGGTTCCCAGAGGAAAGAAGCAATCAGATTAACTCCAAAGGGCCAGGGCCCACCAGACTGTGGGAGGTATGTGGGTTTTTGCTCTCTCTCCATTTGTCTGTGTCTGCGACAAAGAGTGTATTTGTCTGCAAATGTGTGTGGGTGACTGGTTTTATTATCAGATTTCTTATAATGCTTCACCCTGAATGTGATGTCATAGCCTAACCTTCACCAACCCATCTAGATCTGGCCACACACGTCATCATCACAATCATCATCATTACATGTGATCCGTATTGTGTTGGACCTCACATTCACCAAGGTACGGCAGCTTAGCTGAAGCCAGGTTTGAGGTTACAGGGGAAGGATGAAGATTGTCCGCGCTGTTATTTGCAAGTGATCAGATCGGATTTGTGTGTCCAGACGTCACCAACCAATCTGAATGGGCTGCTGTGTAACAACGTAGGCATGAGTAAATACGTACGCTGGTGACGCGGAAGCATGAGAAATGGTCCTCCAAACAATCATGCTGTCAAGTCGTGGTGCAGAACTCCTCAGTCGCTGAGTTTGTCTGGTGTACAGGTACAGCAGCTCTGCGAGTGATGCAGAAGACACTTTGAAATCCGATTTGAGCGGCCAGAGCTTCCGGACTGAGACGTATCTGTAGAAATCCAATTGGAATCGCATTTCAAACCACCTCCAAATGTGGCTTGGATCTGATTTGCAAAAATCCCTTTCTGATGTGGTTTTTTTACTGTCCAGGCTTTATAAAATCAATCTGGATATGCCAAAAAAACAGATTTGGGCTGGCAGTCTGAACAAGGCTTTAGATGTACAGACATGGAAAAGCTAAGCATCTGAGCAAACAGCTGCCTCTGGTGCTGCAATATGATCAACTGCACCTATGGGAGTAAAAGTGTTTTTAAACCCCCAAGTAAGTGTTGCCGAGGTCAGGATGGCAGTCAGTCAGTTGAAACACAGCAGAGGCATATTTTCAAGGAGGAGGGCTGTTTAGTATCTAGATAAGTGAGCATTATCATTAAATACCTTCCAAAGCCACGTCACGACTTGGGTAGTGTACGACTGTCAAACTGATGGGTAGCACTGACCACCATAGCAGGCAGACTGCAGGATCCATCAAGGGTCCTCAACCATGACCGTGAAACGCAATCCCTGTATGTCACTGTTGACCAAATCTTGTACTAAATGCTTAAATTGTAATTTGACAGATTATACCAGATATCAGTAATTAAAAATAAATGGTGAGTACTGCATAACATTTCAGAATTATGTAAGAAAAGAAGGAATGAAGAACGGGAATCTTCAGACATACTGTTCAGTTATATCTGCTCAGATGTATATGTAATAATATATGGAGAACTCTTTTACATTCTTTCCATTAGAGACTGTTAAGGTATGTCATGAACCTTTAAACTATGTAAGGGTTAAGTACTCTTGCATGGCTATTAAATGGTAACATGTACATCTGCCAAGTGTGTGTGTGTGTGTGTGTGTGTGTGTGTGTGTGTGTGAGAGAGAGAGTGTGTGTGTGTGCGTGTGTGTGTGCGAGTTTGTGTGCGAGTGAGTGTGCGAGTGAAATGTACAGGTATCTTATTAGTACTTTCACTAGAATCATGGCACATTGAATGCATATAAAACTGAAGGTGAATATTCATTTTTTCCGACCTCCTGAGTTTGTCCTGGTTTTTCCATTATGAAGCTGATCAGAGGTGGCACACGCAAATATCACACACACTTTCTCTAGTTCCCTCTCATACACACACACACACACACACACACACACACAAACCACAAGCCCTCGCAGACCTATAAGTGCCTGTCCTTAAGCATTAAAACATACAGAGGCCAACAGCATGGGCAGAGGGAGAAACCGAAACATCGGTCAGCTCAGATCCAAAAGACGACACGAGGCCCAAACATTTTTAAGGCCGCCAATTAGCATTTTCCTCTAAACATACATTATTGCAGTCATAGAACAAAATAACAACCCCTAACATGACATCCTGCAACATCTACTTCCCAGCGGCATACTCGCAGCATTCATCACTTCCCCTTTGATGCATATCTGAAAAGATCTCTCAGGTTTCACAGGGAATACAGCCAACTCAAAAGTACAAAGTTATTGGTTGTAAGGTTTTTGCTAGTTCCTGTTAAATGTCTTTTTTAAACAGCATTTAAACGTAAAAAACAGTTGCAACATTGTTTTTAAAGATCGATAAGGAGACAAGAAAAAAAGCCCCAGATTCACTGCGTGTGTAAGTAAAGCCATCGTATGTGAAGTATAGTTCCATACAGAGCACTGAGTTCACAAACAGGGCTGCTGTCCTGGTAATATTCCTGTATAGGAGTGCTGGTTGGTTGGCGTGGGATCAATCTTTTCATCTGAAGCAATACGCCTATTTCTTCCTATTTTCTATTCCTTTAAGTGACAGAATAACATGTCCGTCTGTGTTCAAGGTGGTGATGCATGCAGAGGAATGCACACAGAGATTTTGTTTAATTCTTAGGAAACAAGAGTCCACAAAATAAACAGATTTGAAGTTGACACAACTACAAAAGTGGAAATCATCACATTGGCTCAGCCACATGAAACAATAACTATTAAGTCATTCTCCTGCCCTCTTAAAATCCATAATATGTTGAGTCTGTTAATCGTTTCCACGCTGGGTAGGGACATGCTGAAATGTGCTGACAATCAAAATAGCATTTGGTTTATTTTCTCTCCTCATGGTTACCCTGTATACATGAGCATAAAACATGAAATGCAACTCATGGCACTGGCCTCAGTACCCTGTGTGTGTGTGTGTGTGTGTGTGTGTGTGCGCGTGCGCCTTTACCCTGTTGGGTTTCAGATGTATCTTGATTGTTTCCTTCCACGTCTTCTCTTCAAAACGTTTTCATGTTTCTTGAGGGTGAAACTTTATGTCGACTGTGGTCTCGAGGTTTGGTTATTTTTGAAAGCAAATGAGGAGGAAATATCCCAAACATTTTAACGGCCTTTTCTTCAAAGGAAGTCGAATCTCTGTTGAATTTAATTAACAGACAATTGAGATTGGCCTTAAATAGCTTGGCTTTTTTATTGTGCTTTTCAGAACTAAAACATAAAACCACATTTAGCAGTCATCAAGTCTACGAATCACCACCCTGGTTTATTTAAGTACAAAATTAGGCTAAAATGGGAGAAATCTTTATAAACATAGTGGGACATTTCTGGGACAAGCTTGACTTGACTGCAGGCATTCACACCCAAGATGCTGCCAGTAATTTTTAACAGCTTACATTACAAAGATAAATATGGAAATGAGACAATTACATATACCCTTGCTCAAATGTAATTCTCTTAAACACAATATAAGCAACTTTTTAAAAGGTATTTTGGGGCACTTGTACCCCCGGCCAGACTCCACCTGGAGATTGTCAGTGTCTTAGTCATCCAGGACACCCCATGTAAGAAACTTTTAAAGGACATAGAAGCAAACTAAAAGGACAGTTGGATCCAGTTGATGACAGCTGTTGTACAAACTAAACTTATTCTGATTAAAATAAAAACTATTACATAATTTGTGGAAAGGTTTGTAAAGAAAAGTTGATAAAGTTTTTGATTTTTTATGAAAACCTTGCATCTCCAACCTCCATCAACTTTTATGAGCAGCCCAATGAAAAAGCAGCCCAATTTTCAGCTTTGTGGCAATGCATTTTTCCGATAATCCAGTGGGGTTTTAATGGTTTATTTAGCTTTAGAAGTAGGATAATTTTCTCAACCAATAAAGGCACACTGAATCCTATTTGAAAAATTCTAAATCCCCAAATTTGGAGACACGTGGTTTTCACTGGACAGGGATGGCATGCACGTCAAAGAGACTCTTTTTGTTTACAAATCTTTCCATAATTATATTTCGACCTGTTAGACCCAATACTATAAAAAAGTAAGGTCAAGCTTGTACATCTGATTCACCTCCCCTGTGCTCAACATGAGAATGAACCTGCCCCCCCTTGAGGCCAGTCTCAGTGCTGCAGAGCTTTTCCCCGAGATGAAACCTCTGCTATAAAGGAAGGAAGGATAGAAGGAAGGAAGTAAGGAGTGGTCCAGATGTGGAAGACTTGGGTGCCTCAGAAAGGCAGGGGTGTAAGGGCAGGTAAAGTGACAGCACTTGTACATGTGTGTGATGTCTTCATTGGTCCACTGCAGCAAAGACCAAAGACGTATGTGTGTGTGTGTGTGTGTGTGTGTGTGTGTGTGAGATGTCTTCATGCTGGTCCCAGTGGGCTGTAGATTTTAACAGGGCATGGATCACAATTACTGTTCCTGAGAGGGAGAACAGCAGAAAAGGAACTGAAAGCTCTCTCACTCGCTCTCTCTCTCTCTCTCATACACACACACACACACACACACACATCTGCTTTGTTCCTTTAGTCCAGCAGCTGAAATTCCCATCAGAACTTTACATCGTAAAGCCCCATCATCATCATCATCGCTGCCTCTCTTTGGGTTTCTCCTTTGTTCTTCGGTCTTGCTCTCCATTCTTTCATCCATAGGTCACACACTATTCTCTTACAATATTTATAAAACAGAATGGAAGTGTGTTTACTCTCATTTTTAAAACTAAAATTGTTGAGCCAACTCCCTGCTGCAAATATAAGTTCGTGACAACAGAATGTTTTCAGCAGATTTTTGTGTGTGTGTCTCTCAGCAGGCCTCAGCAGTGAAACCATCAGCTAGTTTGAAGTTTGTCCCCTCAGGGCTCCGTCCAGGAACAAAGATGGTAAAAGTTTAATTCTTCAACACACAAAGCTCACTAAAAAGACTATAATCTATGAAACAGTATAAGTGCGTGTGAGTGCATGTTAAAAAAATGACACAATCTTGTGTCAAAGCTGCAGTAGAAGTGTTGCGCGGTTGTCACAGAGGTGACAGTGGTGATGACTAAAGCAGAAGTCACAATCAGTTGGTGACAAGGACACACACACAAAATAAGCCACCTCGGAGGCAACATCTTGCCAGCTCATTACATTCACTTGGACGGTGGCCTTTAACACACAGTACCACCTAGAGAGCAGCCCCCCCCCCCCCCCCCCACACACACACACACACACACACACACTGCAACAATCATCTCACAGAGAGCATATAACAGAAGAAGCAGAAGAGCCTTGTGTAAATCTCGAAATCCAACAAACCCAAAGGGTGAAGGGAGAAGAAGACAAAAGCTAATTGTAGCTCTGTGGTCTTTCAAACGTGTGACTTTAACACAAAAAATGATGCACTTATTGTGTGTGTGTGTGTGTGTGTGTGTGTCTGCACATTCCAAGTCCTGAAGTGGCGTGAGGGGTCAGAGGTGAGCCGTATGCAGCCCCTCATCAGCTCTCCTAGGGGGGCAGCTCTCTCACACACACACACACACACACACACACACACACGAAAAGACACACACTTGTTGAGCACTTACACTCACTCGTGTCACTTAAATATAGTAAGGACAGAGTGACACTAACCAGCTCTCTGTGGAGCAGACTTGGTTCAATGTACAATGTCATGTTGTTTATGACATTTCAAATGAAAATGACCTTTTCTTATTTTCTATTTATTTGCCATGAATTTCATTGGTATATAATTCTCAATTCAATTGCAAAATCTGGGTACGCAGCAGCACTAATAGAAATGTCAAATGTTTTGGAGAAAATAAAAACAATCAACTAACAATCAGTAATGCAATATAAACAAAACATTTGTCAAGAGTATTCATATTTACATACATATTTTCAAATAAATATTGTCACTGTGATGTGCCTTTTTGATTATAGCTACACATTTTGTATATGGTAGTTTTCTAATATATATACTTATAATAACAAGATAAAAAATAACTAGAAAAAGAGATGCAAGAAAAAAAACAAAAAAGCAAAGCATACAGGATTGTATTTACAAACCTGCATATACAAAACATATAGTGCAGTATACACCGATCAGCCATAACATTATGCCCACCTGCCTAATATGGTGTAGGTCCCCCTTTTGCCGGCAAAACAGCCCTGACCCGTCGAGGCATGGACTCCACTAGAC
>LKNJ01009634.1:0-10768 GCA_002120245.1 Maccullochella peelii | reverse complement strand
ACCTACTTGGCAATAAATCTGATTCTGATTCTGATTCTGATCTGGTGATGTCATCAGTATAAATATATTCAGTTTCTGTCGCGAGTTATCAATTATCAAAAATTATTTTTCAGTCGATCGACTCATCGATTAATTATTAATTAACTGAAAACAATCAAATTCCAATTATCATAACTTATAAACATGAATCAGAACAACAAGCGGAAGCAGAGAGACAGTAAATGAAATGATAACATCCGGTGACAGAACGACGCAGGAAGCGAAATAATCAATAAACAGAGGAATAGATTAAACTACCTGTTTGGATCTTTATATAAATAAATGAATAAAGCTGCTTCACTTCGTGTGTAAATGTTAAGAAATGACTTTATGTCCAGCGAAACAATTAAACCACGTGATCAGGTACAACTAATCGATGCCGCGCTTGTTACGTTGCATGTAACGTCATCATCTCACCGAGGACATGAGTTTGACATTTAAACAAAACTGACACGATTATCAGTGTTATCAACACACACACACACACACACACACACACACACACACACACACACACTCCCTGTCTGACCGTCGTCACTGGTTTCGCGGTTTTACCAGGAAAACGTCACGTTGTCCGTTCACTGAGCCGTTAGCATGCTAACGCTAGCAGCAGCTGCCGTTTGATTTAACCCGTGTTTCTGTGTGTGAAGGACACCGACACACAGCCGGTGACCCGGTTTGGTCCGGTGTGACCGGAGACTCACCAGAACCACGAGACAGTCGGTGTCCACGGACGGTAAACCCCAGTCCCCCTCCCAGCAAAACAACTCGTCGGGCGCCGCCATCTTCAGCCGGGACGGTGACCTTTCACCCCGGAAGTGGAGCTCAACCCGTTGCCGTTGACAACCAGAATAAAATTCAGTTTAAAAATAAATATGATTCATCACGTGACTCCTTTACTGAAGTAAAAGTATTAATACTAAGTGTTCAAATACTTTTTTTTACTTAAGTATCAGCAGTGAAAGTACACAAGTACATCAGCGACATGTACTTCAGGAGCAGGTGAGTCCAGGTGGGAGCAGGTGAGTCCAGGTGTGTCTCGCTGCATCAGATAAATGATTTTGAACAAAGTGCATGAGAAAGAAAAGATGAATGTTCGAGTGTTTAAAGCAGGAAACAGGAATGTTCCTGTCTCCACCACTCAAATCTACTTTAACAAAACAGTTAAAAAGATAAACAGAGCGATCTGTCTCATGTCGTGTGAAGCTTCCAGACTTTATTCTTTATTTCTGCAGAACAACTTGTTCCTCCGACGGTCGGAATATAAACAACAGTCACTTTACAACAACCGGTACATGAAGAAGCCTGTGAGGACAAAACACTGTCAGCAACAACAGACAGACAGACAGCCAATCATAGTTTAGCATAACAATCAGCTCTCAGGGCCCCTCCCCGGACACGCCCCCGGACACGCCCCGGTGGAGCGATGAGGAGGCTGTGACCTTCCTCACATGAACACATAAAGCTCCTATCTCCGTCATGTTCTCCACATGGTTTTCTCTTTGAGTGACGTCTTCTTCTTCTGTGGTGGTTTAATGGCAGCGGCTGGAGGATTAGCTCCACCTGGTGGAGACGAGCTGCAGGTCGGGTTCTGTTCATACTCACTGTTTCATCTATCGTTTCATCTTTAACACTTTGTTGTATTTTATAAGATTTCAGACGTTTTGTGTCAAATAAAAATACTTGGAAAATGATAATGCTATTGTGGAATTACAGGTTACATTATCATATTAATACAGTCCCCTACAGGCTTCCATAGAAGGGCCGTGCCATTGTAATGCTGCTGTATCATCACTATATTACTTTAACTACCTTACTGTATATAACGATATTTCATTTCTACACTCATGATGGTTTCTGTGACATTTCATCTGAAAAGGAACTAAAGCTGTCAGATGCAGTGAAGCAGAAGTGGAAAGTGGTATCAAATAAAAATAGTCCCTCAGAGTTGTACTTAATATCCAGCAGTGCTCGCTGCTCCTGCTCAGCTCCACGCTGTGAGTCAGTATCTGTGTCTGCAGGCTCGGAGCCTCCAACCAAACTCTGTACCATTTTATTAGTATTTTAAAAAATCCCATTTTATTTGTTAACGTAACTTTTCATTTATATTTCCTGTAAATGTTGTCTCTGTACATTGTGGTCTACCTGTATTTAACATTTTTAAACCTTTTATTCATAAAAACAGCGTCAGAGTGTTGTGGGAGTTGTTTTGTGTTGTGGTGTCATCATCTCTCCTCTTCCTCTGTCCTGTTTCAGTCCACTAATGTGATGAAAGAAACTCTCACTTCACTTTTTCTGTGTTTCCAGTTATTTCTGTTGTTCGTCTTTCAAAACACAATTTCTCAACTGAAAACTTTCTCACTATGAGACTGGAACGGAAGTAAGAAACAGATTAAAACAGTCAGACGACAGAAGAACTTTGGGTTTGAAGTCTGGTCGAGCTGCTTTTTATAAAGCTCATATTTCCTTGGAGGAAAATAATTTATTTCCAAGTTAAATTAAGTCAAATTCATTTACATTTACAAAACCACAAGACAAAGCACTTCATATAACACGATAAATTACAGAGAAGAATCAGGAAATATTCAAGTCAATACATTCATAATCAATTCAAACAACAGTCAAAGGTACCAGACTGCCCATAACAGAACTACAAGTCCCAGAGAGCATTGCTGCAAGAATCGTCCAATCAGAGAGCTTCAGACTTTTGGATCATTTCTGCAGCTGCGGCGCAGCTCTGATGTCACAGCTCTGGATGGAGGCGTCTCCATAGCGACTGGCACTGAGGCTCATGGGTACTGCAGTATTTCAGGGCACATGTTTCTGGAGGAGTTTTACGTTAGCTTGCTGCTCAGCAGAGCTCAGGAGTTGATTGGTTATTGGGGTGGTTGCTAGGGTGTTGCTAAGCGGTTGCCAAGCAAATGAAACGAAGAAGAAATGAACGGATTCTGGCATAAATTTGGCAGTTTGAACTGCTGGTGTGACCAGGCAGCAAGGTGTTCGGAGTGGTTGCTATAGAGATCCTAGGTGGTTGCTAGGGTGCACATAGTGGTTGCTAGGGTGCACTATATGTTTGCAGCAGTCACAGAGCAGCAGTAATATTCAGGACCAAAGAGGAAGACAGAGAACTGGGTTCAGATCCACATGCAGGGTAATATACTATATATATATACTGTATATATATACAGTATATATATATATATACAGTATAGATACTGTATATATATATAATGTATATATATACAGTATATTCAGTATATGTTTCTGTAACATGTTTCTAATAATCAGCCGGCGGCTCTGAAGCTACATTCTGCTGAGACTTACTGCAGCACCTCTTCAGCAGGTAAACGGACACCTCCCGTGCTGCTGTGGACGTCAGCCTTGGCTGGCTAATGTGCTATAGATGATGCCGTCCTCCGCCTCGTCTGCTGGTCTGCAGGGACAGGAAGCAGAGACAGTCAGGGGACTGTGTCACCTGGGAGAAGGACAGGCGTTCATCCTCCGTCCTGCCTACCTGGCCTGGCTGTTGTGTTTGAACAGGACGGACGCGTAGCTGACGTCCTCCGCAGCCGGGCTGGTTTCCTGTCCCCTGGTTTCCTGTCCCCTGGTTTCCTGTCCCCTGGTTTCCTGTCCCCTTGTTTCCTGACGCCCCCCCTCCTGCTCAATGAAGGTGAAGACCACAGTCACTAACAGACAAACATCCTTTCATTTAAACTCAGCATATTAAGTTATTAAAACCTTTGATCCTGATCATTAGAGCATTTACAGCATTGATCACTTTGGTCTGTTCAATCAAATTCTGTTCTTAATGCACCTTAATATGAATATAAAGACATTAAGGTGCTTTTAGTGGATCAGGTCTGCACCTACTCACTGTTCAGTCATTTTGCATGTGAAACCACTGGAGTTACTTCCTGTCTTAAATAAATGCTTAAATATACTAACATTAAATGTACTTCTGCATATTTCTACTTACCAAAATAGTTTTAATAAGTATACTACAATTCAGATTAAATTATATTCTATATATAAATAGTGTGTACTGCTTTGTTAATATACTGTTAGATTTACATCATAATGATAACTTTGTTAAATAAAATAGCACTTTAATATAGTTACAAGAAATATACTGCATGTAGTCACACTTTATTTGCTGTTAGTATTCTTTAGTGTGGTGTGTCCTGTGTGATGTTTATAACTAACATTATTTCATTACTGTTCGACGAGCTTCTAAAGGATTTCAAGGATTTTTGTAATTGTATTTTAATATTCTTAAATTCTTTAGCTTCTGTCCAGAGACAGCAGATGAAGAACTCGCTTTAATGAGAAAAGTTAGTTGAGCGAGACACATTTGCATGTGACAAAACAAGATAAAGTTATATGTTGCAATATAATAAGACAAGTTTCTTATTAAAAAGATAATGAGAACATATTTATGTTGTTAATGATGTTTGTTGATCAGTAACTCACTTTCTGATCCTTATCAGCTGCCCGCTTCCTGCAAAGACAACAGGAAGTCCAAAATAAATACAGACAGCAAACACGCCTAGAAGGAAGAGAAAGTGGCACAAACGCCTGATTTAAAACTAACTGGTGAGACATTAAAACTGTGAAAGACATCTCGTCGTCATTACGTCATAATTAAAATCTTCACTGTTGTTTTCTCCGGCGAGTGTTTCTGCACGATACACAATATAATATTATCCTTAGCTAGGTGATTGCTAACTGTACACCGGCTAACGCTAACGCTGCTAGTATGAATTCTTTTGAAGTTCCCACATTGTTCGTGTTCCCTCATGCAGCGGCGCGTACTGTTCACCGTACAAAAGATTACTCTGTACGTTGTGTTGTCAACAGAGGCAGACAGGTGTGTTGAAGTACCTTTTGATGATGCAGAGGACCATAATGAGCGTGAGCAGAGCCAGCAGGACGCCGAATGCCACACCAACTGCCAGAGACACGTTAGCGGCCTGTTCTGTAACAGACGGGATACAAACTGCTTGCTCAATCATTACAGTCAGGACTCAGAGTCCAGAAGAGTCCAGAAGAAAACCTGAACTTCAAACTGACAAAACGTTCCCTCTGAGTATCTGTCACTGTTGGCCCCCCAGAGGACCAGAAGACGTTTCAGACGTTATTAAAGGACCTGACAGGACCTTAGTGTGTAGCGTGGATGTGGTCTCAGTTCGACGTCTAAGAACCCTGAAAATATTATCAGATAAAAACTGACAGACCTTCCTCCACGCGCAGGCTGTACGGCGGGGAGACTGTGCCCACGTTGGTCTTCAAACCACAGGTGTAGCTCCCAGAATCCTCTGCTGTCAGAGGGCCGAGCTGGAGGGCGGGGCCAGACACTGAGAGGGCGTGGCCATCTCTGGACCAGGTGACCTCCAGTGGGTGGAAGGTGCAGGCTGCAGTGCAGTGCAGTGTGACGGCTTCACCCCGTCTCACCGCTCCGTCACCACTGGAGCTCTTTATCTTCATTCGATCGCCATCTGATACATTTAAAATGTTAGTTGTCCTTAACATTATACTGTGATTACGAATACGACTGACGAACTGATGATCCCCATTCTCTATCTTTTACCTTTGATCTAGCTGCATTTAGCAGCACTAGTAGCTTTGTGACCACATTAGTATTGGTGGGACCAAAGGTAAACAATGCTGTTAGTAGCTAGCATGGCTAGCATGGCTAACAAAGGAGAACCAGACTACGGAACCCGCTTCTCATGTTGTGAAGTGTTTTCAGGCTCGTGTGAACCACAGAATGCCTTTTATAAAATAAAAAGTCTTATATTAATATAAGTGTGATGCTCTCACCAGTGACTGTGATGTTCACTCCTGATTGTTCAGTAAAACCTCCTAGTGTGTTATTAACCTCCATTCTGAAGCGAATAGTTGTGTTGTCTTCCTGCTGTATATCTGTGATCTGTAAAGTGCAGTTTCCCTTCAGGTCTCCCAGGTATTTGTAACGAGGGCTGTTGTTTGTTGAAGCGCTGTCGTACACAGTCAGGGTGGTGCCTTGACAAATCGGATGGTTCTGGCACCAGCGGACTCTGATGACCTGTATAGGAACGTCTCTTCCACCCTGATTGACAGTCTTCAGTGCTGTGAAGGTGCAGGGGAGGGTGACAGTCGACCCTTTGACAGCACAAACAGGATCTCGATGGTTCACACTTTGACCCGCAGCACCTGGAAACAAACATGGTCGTAGAAAACGAATAACAGAATGACATTAAAACAGAAGTCAGTGTCTCTGAGTGTCTTTGGAAAGGTCTGGTTGTTATTTGATCTCGTATTGAATTTGTGATTTGAGGCCTTTTTCTGCATAAAGACACAGCAACGTTTCTTCCAACATGTTAGCAGTGTTTTTGGTGTTCACACCGTGACGTCTCAGGGTTCTGCTGCCTGAAGACAAACGACAAGACGAGCTGAAAGCTAACATTAGTTAGTGTTGCTCACTGCTGAAGAGAGGCAGGGCACTCTGGAGAATAAACGTCACATCCTTTGGATTTTCTTGGCAGGACAGAAGTTAAACATTCATTTCAGATCAAAGAAAACGTCTTTTTGTCTCTTGACACATGAGAGAAACTACAAACTCAGCACCAGGAGATACTTCAGTCTCACCTGCCAGCAGGAACACGAAGCCCCACACAATCTGTTGGTCCCAAACTGCCATCCTTAGTTTTCTGGCGAGTCTCTTAATGTTTTGCCGTCTTCTCCTATCAGGAAAGTGAGCTGAGTGAACCGACCGACTGACTGACTGACTGACTGACAGATTGTGAAATGATGCAGGAAACTTCTTGAGGTCATTTTCTGACTTCCTCCTTTTTTCTTTTTTGAGAACTCTTTTCTCGCCAACTTCAAACCAGATCTCCAAATTACAGCCGCAGTTACTTACTGCTACTTCCCTAATAACACACTTATTTAATTAATACCTGCTAATGCTGACATGCTAACTGTCTCTTAGTGTCTGTCCACAGCAGCGGCATGAAGTCAGTGTTCACTCAGTGACATTAACATTTCCCACTGCCTCAAAGGCACCACCAGGTGATTTATAACCAGGTATTCTCTGAGTGATGAGCAGCGATGTGCTGCTGCTTCTGATCATTTGGACCAATCTGCCGTCTGATGTCTTTACTGATCAGTTTTTCTGATCGGATGACAGAATGATCAATATCTGATAACTCACTCATAAAATCAGTCACCTTTATTAAAAAGGGAACACTAAAAGTTTATCATGTACTCAACTTCCCATGTTGAAATTAAACCTCAGTATCTTCATGTGGAGGACGGCGAGAAGGCGTTGGTTGTTGCTTCACTTCCTGTGCAAACTGTTGTTTCACCCCGTGAGGACCGGACAGGAAATGACTTCACACCAAGTTATAGAAATGTGATTATGTCATCTAGCAAACACAGGATGATTCACTTCATGTTTTCCATAATAATGTTATTATAGTACACTTATCTTTGACCAATAATCACCTCTAATCAATATTAATAAGCTGCCTGTTCAGCAGCGACAGTGACGGAGCAGGTGAGTCCATCACACACTGCATCACAGGTACACCTACACCTGGAACCTGCTTCTCTGACAATAAGTCCTGGACCAGCAGGGACCTCTGAAGGCAAAGAAGAGCAAGAGCTTAGGAGCAGGACCGGGGAGGGTGAGGACCCCTACAGGAGGAAGATGCTGGACCTGTGTTTCAACAGATTCAGCATCTGGGCCCCAGCCCCCCCACACTCTTCCACTCTAGCCCAGTCATTCACCCTGCAGAGGCCCGAGGGTCTCGGTGTGGTGGTTTTGGTCTGCACCAGAGTGTGACTGCGGTGTTCCCACCGCACTGAGAACCAGCCAGAGTCCGATGGAACCGGCTTCAAGGTGTGAAAACATACCGATGGTCTTCACTCGGTTTCAGACCATTTAAAGTAAAAGAAGCTGCTCCGACACGAGGCAACACCAACACACACACACACACACACACACACACACACTCACACACACACTCTCACACATACACACTCACACACATACACACACACACACACACACACACACACTCTCTCACACATACACACTCACACACATACACACACACACACACTCTCTCACACATACACACTCACACACACACACACACACACACACACTCACACACACACTACACACACACACACACACACACACACACACAGCAGGAAGACTGGATTTACACTTCAGCTACTTGAGTCTGAACAACAGAATAAAATGATTTTTATCAGAGATTATTAAAAAGGTCAAACTATATTTCTCTGTTTCACACTGAAAACACTTTGTGTGTGTGTGTATGTGTGTGTGTGCACCTGAACTCACCGTCCCGCTGTTATTACAGGCGCCTGAACTCACCGTCCCGCTGTTATTACAAACGCCTGAACTCACCGTCCCGCTGTTATTACAGGCGCCTGAACTCACTGTCCTGCAGCCCCTGAAGCAGGTTCAACCAGCCAATCAGGACGGACCTGCTCACCTCTGCTCTTTATAAACGTGCCTTCATCATCACTGGGTCTACCTGCAGGTGAGTACAAACTGTTTTCATACTTTCACCACAGTAAGGCTGTATTTTTTATTAGAGCTGCATTTAATAATATGTTGAATGTAATCAGGTCATGAATTCTGAACTTTGTTGGTGGAATCTGGATGAAGCTAGAGATACGTTTTGTGCTGATGTTCGACAAACTGCAGGTGGTTTAACGTCCTGCTGTTCAGTAACATGTTCAGTATCTGCAAAGACTAAAAAACATTCTGTCTGCTGCAAAAACAGATTTGGTGTTATTCTTTTCAACAAACAGTGTGTTTGTGCGTCTTTAATTGTTTTTAACAACAGAGGAAGAAGATATATGAAGCACTGATCACTCACAGTGTTTGAGTGTTTATTTAAAGACTGAATGACGGTTGGTCTTCATCACTGCAGTGCAGTGACCAGAGTAAAATGGGCCTGAGGCCTCAGCATTCTGCATTCCTGTGCTGCTGACTCTACATGTCAGCGTTTGTCACGGTAAGAACATGTCAAGTGTCTCGGCAGGTTTGAAGTCGTTTCCTCGTCATGTCAGACTGCAGCAGAACTGCAGATGATGTGAAGACTGTCATTTGGTCTTGCAAAGGCTTCGATTCCCAGCAGACGATGAAGTTCTACGACAGCTGTGCAGAGACATATGAACAGGTGAGTGGACAGAAACTCATCCTCATTCAGGTCTGACGAGACTTCAAGGAAACGCCACAAAGAATCTGTCTTTTAAGGATCAAAGTCACGTTGCCTGTAGGTGCCTCTGAAACACACCTGAAAACTTACTTACATTGATTCACCCATCACCCCACTATCGTACGGTATCGTATCGTTTCACTTCAATTCATATCGCATCACTTCATTTTGTTTCACTTAATTTCGCATCGTTTCACTTAATTTCATATCGCATCATTTTGCATCTTACACTCTACTCACTCTAACAATTTGCATCTGGATATGTTTCGTAAAAATGTCAGTACACATGATGTTTGAGACTCAGTCTGCTGGGTTATTGATATATATATAAAAGCAAATCATCTGCATATAATAACACGTTGTTCTTCCTCTAGTCCATAAATATACCCTGGTATAGTAGCCTACTAACTACAAGCTACTACAAGTACTAGTGATTGAATAGAAATGAAACATGATGGGGAGAGGGGACGGCGCTGTCTGATGCCACTTTAGTTTGGACCTGAAACTGCTGGTTTAGTTTGTTTTCAACCAAGTTTACAGTTTTAAAACACAGAAAAATAGCAAATTCTCACGTTAGAGAAGCTGCAACCAAATATTGATTAATTGACAAAGTGTTACCGCTCTAAAACAGAGCTATGTACATGTGATGAGTTAAACTTTTTGTCACACTGACGATCAGAGTAATTGTTCCTAAAAGAGTTCATTTTGAAAACTTTAACACGTTACATCAACAGGATTTGAAGATGATTAACTACAGAGCACCAAATCTGATGGTAGATTTCCTGAATGTCAACTTCTCTGGGAGTCGTGAGGAGGTTCAGGTTCTGGACGTCGCCTGTGGGACTGGACTGGTCGCTAAACTGGTGAGCCAAAAACTTGCATTATGAAAATGTTCACTTTAAAGGAGAACCTCAGTGTTTCCTGGATAATTGAACCATACTGCAGGTTTATGTTACATTAGCATAAATGATAATATATATAATAATGAAATACTACATCTGCACTGTTAATTAAACTGCTCAGACAGATCAAACATAACAGTGAGGCTTTAGGAAAGTTAAAGCTGTGAAGGATGGTAGTGATGATAGGAAGTGGAAAGTTCATCATGGGCTCAACAAAATCACTAAAATTCATCCTCTGGAACCACGAACACCTGCAGTGAGTTTCATGGAAATTTGGACTGTAATTCTGGACAGATGAATGGAGAAGAATCTCAGTGTTTAGAGGTTGAAAGGTCTGTGTAAATGTTGGTTGATGTCTTCTTCTTGTGTGTACAGATGGTTGAACTGGGCTTCAGGCACTTTGTGGGAGTGGACTGCAGTAAAGGCATGCTGGAACAAGCTGCTAAGACCGGCCTCTATCAGGACCTCAGACTGGCCTTACTGGGAACAGAACCACTTCCTGCACAGACTGGTACACTGCACTCACACTGCACACACACTGCACTCACACTGCACACTGCACTCACACTGCACACACACACACACACA
>LKNJ01009629.1:0-10261 GCA_002120245.1 Maccullochella peelii | reverse complement strand
ATCTGGTAGAAAGCCTTCCCAGAAGGGTGGAAGCTGTTATAGCTGCAAAGGGGGGACCAACTTCATATTAATGCCTATTAAATTGGAATGGGATGTCATTAAAGCACCTGTAGGTGTAATGTGTAGGTTGCCCAATACTTTAGTCCATATAGTGTATTTCAGGTAAGGTATATTTACAATGCAAGCTTGACATTATTTCAAGTTATCTGCAGCACCATCTAGTGGCTAAAGCACATTTCGCCAGCTTCCACAGGTATTCTCTATGAAGGTATTATTGAAGCAAAACATCTGAACACCTGTGACAGTTGTAGAAAATAGTCACACATGTGTAACAGTAAATTTGAAGTCACGGAGATTTTTTTTTCCTCCCACAAACACAACAGTTACACCTTCTCAAATTCTTTATTGCAGGTGCACAGATCCTATGCTATGAATCACAAATTAAGAAACTCATCCGCTCACACTTTTGCTACAGTTACTGCAGTGAACATGGTGCAAAACACATTTAAATAGAGCAGGTGTAGACAATGAGACACACGAGGGCAGGATCACAGGAAACAAGACACAACAGAACCTGTGGAATATTTTCTCACAAATATATATTTTTTTCTTAGATATATTTCTATCACAAACACAAGTCAATAACTACAACTGCTTGAATCTGCCACTACAAGTTTCAAATACTGTTTTGTCGCTCAAATTACAAGTTTCTTTTGCACCACATAGCTCAGTGATATATGGAGCAAAAGTTATTTGTGTACTTGTAGCCCTGTTGCCAGGGGTCACCTGCAGGTGGCAGTAATTCAGTGTCGTGGATGCCAACTGCCTGCCTTGGCACCCAAACGAGAAAAAAAACAACAAAAAACTCCAGCCTCCAATCTCCAGCTTCTTCGTTCCTTGTGACATCACTGGAGAAAGAGCTTCTTCCCGCTGCCACCTGATGTTTAATGTATGTTTTCTGATATCACTCACCATTATGCTTTGTTATAATGTGTTACAGCAGCTCAAGGACAGAATAAGTATAGAAAGACAATAAAATACAAATAATGAAAGTCAGTTAACTCAAATTTACAGTACATGTGAGTCGCGACCAGTGTTGTGCTTAGAACAGTTACATTATCGTAAAGTGACAGTGACAACAAATTTACATGATATGGTAAGAAATAGTAAAAATATAGTATAAACAGTATGAAATATAAGTGTAATATAGTATAAAGTGAAATGTAGTAGTACAACAATATACAGATATATACTAGTACAGCAGTACAGCATATTATTATTGTTAATAGTCTATAAATACAATAAGTTGTAGTATGAGTATATTATATTAATAGATTAATAGTATAATAATAATAGATTTAAATAGTATATATATATAGTAAATAGTAAAATGCAAATAAAATAGTGAGTAGTGAATAGTACATACAGTATATGCATATATATATATATACATATATATATATATATATACATACATACATACATACTTTATATACATAGACGCCGCATTGGCCACTGGATCGTAGGTCAACGTTGCTGCCATATTGGAAAGGGCAACTTGTCCAGAAGGCGGGACTAGAACAGACTGGAAAAGTTAGAAAGCCCTTCACTTTTTTAACTCGTCAAAAAGTCTTAACCAATTAGTTGACTGACTCTTGCAATATTTGGAGTAAAATTGCACAATATACACGATATATACTGTATGTGTATGTCTATTGTTGGCATCCACGACGTTGCATTACTGCCACCTGCAGGTGACCCCTGGCAACAGGGCTACAAGTACACAAATCACTTTTGCTCCATATGTCACTGAGCTATGCGGTGCAAAAGGAACTTGTAATTTGTGAGCGACAAAACAGCATTTGAGACTGAGCATAGGATTTGTGCACCTGTAATGAAGAATTTGAGAAGGTGTAACTGCTGTGTTGTGTTTGTGGGAGAGAAAAAAAATCTCTGTGACTTCAAATTTACTGTCACAGGTGCTCAGATGTTTTGCTCTAACCTTCATAATTCTTTTTCATTGTGGTCAAACCGCTGTCCAGGTAAATTGTATGGATAATAATAGTCTGCTGCATGTTTTGCTTAAATATTATAATTGATGCCTTTCTTTGCCATTTCTCGCATGGTTTACATATGAGAGCAATGATTTAAAGCCCGACCAATGGTTTCGTCATTATCAGCAAAAAAAAAAACCTCGTGAAATTAGGTTTGCTGGCTGGCTAGCTAATGTTCAACATATGCTAATGCCAGCTTAAATTATATCAGCTGAAGGGTTGCGTGGAGCATTAGCATAGGTCTACATTATGCCTACAAGAGTCTGTATGTAATTGTTTGAGCTCCACTAGACGTTGTCATTTTCTCTCAGTCATTTTGGGTCAGGCATAAAGTAATGTATCAGTAATAACAATATTACTAGTCCTACCGCGCAGATCTTTAAATCTGGGGTGAGGAAAGGCGCATGAGGAAAAGGCGTGCCTTTTAACAGTGTTACGGGAAATTGAAAAACGCGAATTTCTATTCATTTATCTTAAGTATAACAAAACAGGAAATCACAATTCCTCCATTTGGATACACTTTTAAACCCTTCATTATAAATGTAAGCATAGCTAGCCTACATTATAGAATTAACTTTTTCTGTTCTCCCTGCAGCTCCTGTTAAGCCAAACATCTGTCTGAAGTTACACCTGATTTATAAAACCAAACGGCACATTTCAGAGCCAACCTCTATTTCGCTATCCATCTCTCTAATCTCTATCTATATCTTTATCTATCTCTCAGTCTTTCTCAATCCTTCTCTCTATCTATGTTTACTTTTCTGTTTTACTCTGTCTTATCTGTCTTTGTCTGTCTATTTGTCAGTCTGTCTGTCATCAGTCTGTCAGTTTGTCATAATGCCAGGGGGGTCTACAAAAAAGATTTGTCCCTTTTGTCAGGGCATTTTATTTTGCGCGCAGAAGCTCTGTTCACATTGTAAAAAGGAGCAGCCTCTAAAGCAGCGCCTTAAGAAAAAGCTTCAGAGATTTGATGAGAAGCGAGAGGAATGGGTGGTTGGTCGTAAGAACCACAACATTGCATCCATCAAGGATGAAGCCATTGTCATGGTATGTACACTTTTTTATATGACATTAAACTGTCCAGATAATCTTGGAAATAAATTCGGTGGTACCATTTGTGATTAAGTGAGCATGCCACTACTACGTCAGAAAGGGATTCTGACCTTTTTGCCAATATAGTAGGCCAGGATAAAGTTGAATTAATATTTTTATCATTGATTTTATTTCTTTGTGCTAACTGTCTTACTGGTTGATGGACTCCTGGACGACGTGCTGACGTACTGCGGTAAGCGTATTGCCTCATTTCCGGTTGCCGGTGTTGCTGTGTTACTGGTTATGTATTTTGCTGCTCCAGCTAAACCCAGTTAATTTTGTTATATTCTTCACTATAGCGGCTAATTACCCGCTATATACTTAAGCGTACACAAATTCTGCTTGCACTCATAGCTCTCTCCTGTTAGCGACTTTCCGCTAACCCCACAGTTGTTTACACGCTGTTCAGTTGCTAGCTACTGTACTTTAGCTTAGCAGTTAGCGATGGCTTCTCTCTCTCCCTCTCCTGCTCTCTCTTGCTCGGTGTGTCAAATGTTTAGTTACTCCTCTGCTCCGCACCATGGAATGTCAGTCAGCTGTAGTTAGCCAGCCCCCAGCCGGTGCAAGCCGACCAAAGGTAGCTTCTGCTAGCCATCTCCCAGTGTTCCGGTTTAACTGGTGATATTACCGTGCGTGAGGCAGATGTGTCGTAGACGTGGCTTTTGAGGACCCATTGTTGGCTAACCAGGAAATAAACATTCTGATTACTTTGTCTCTCTGTCACATTCATTTGTCGGTGACTTTTAAAACATTGCAATAGAAACACTTTGCTAGATCAGTACTTTCAGTCTCGACAATAATTCATTTAAATATTAGCTGTCTTCATTTCGAAAATGTAATTTGTTGTCTGGCCACATAAAAACAACGAAACAACCCGTGCTGGAGTCGAACCTCTAAACGCTACAACGCGTCCTACCATGATCAGTACTGATGCTCAAAGTACGCCACGTAGATATCGAGGAAAAGGGGGATACAGGAGACTACGCATCCCTGTGCTGATTTGCAATAGTAAACGCTTAATAATAAAACCTGCATGTATCTAAAATGTGAGCCAAATGTATTATATATGGTAGCCATACAATATAATGCTTTAAAATACAATATATACACTGTAGCTTTACAATGTATTCTGCAATACTGGCTGCCTGATCCACCAAAATCAAATAATTTACTGAATAGGCAACATGCCAGCTCTGGTTTGGAAAAAAAAAAAAAAAAAGTGTAAGAATGTTACATATTTATATTTACACTGGCCAAATTTAAGTTCAAATATGTAATGCTACTGTGTTAGTCAGTAGTTAAATAGGTAGACTTACTCATTACTGTGACAGAAGGAAAGACAACAATAATGTTAGTTGTGTTACATTTTTTTTATTTCGTACATTTAATGCAATAGTCTCCCTCTGTGGAGGGATGGCCAACACAGAGTGTGTGGTACCACAGACTGAATGTGGTGCACTCAATCTGAAAGGGAAAAAGAAAAAAACATACACCCAGTGATGTAGAGGTAACCTATCCAAGGTGCACCCCAGTCTTCCAACCGAATGTTGGTCTGTTTAATCTTTGTACCCACTCATCAATTTCAGCCCCCCGAGCTGTCCTCACCACATGCCCGACACAGCCCGGAGAGGTCATCTGTAAATATAACAGACATTAATGTAGTCCAATGCCAATACAGGCCAGTATACCTGAACTTGGCAAGGACATTGCAATTTCCAGCCTCAACCTAGCCACACCCTCCTGGTCCACGGGGTACTGAACAGGTTGCTGGCGCAAGATTTGCTCTGCAAGCTAAAAGGTTTCTGATAAGTATAATCACGGTGGCTTTTTAAAAATGACGGATGGCCACAGAGATAATCAAATTGTTACCTTGCACACAAACACACCACAAGATTTTGTGTCCTGCTGGGATGGGCAATTGTGGAGCATGCCCATTTCCCAATTGCTGGACACTTTTTGTGGACCAGCGCTCTACACAGAGAACACAGGTTGATTACAGTGCCAGTTTTAACAGAAGCCCATGCAAGATCCTTTTCAATTCAATATCAGTTGAATTATTTTAAATGACTTCACAAGGACAAGCTTATGTTGCACTAGTCAAAGAAAATGATACAATGTGCTCTGTGTTGCTCCCTAAATATCATCCAAAATACACAAATACATGCATCTGTCTAATAAACACATTAAAGCTGATATTTCACTCACCTGGTTACATCTTTGCAATGATTTATTTGCTCTTGAGTGGCCCCATATGGGTCCACGAACAAGGACCTCATCTCCTTAAGATACATGATTTACGGAAATGCAGTGACAAATTATAGCCAACCCCTTGTACACCACATGGTCTCATGGTTGCATCTAAATCTGTAAACATTTAAGATTACTTACGAGTGTCCAGTGTCCCTTGTCACATACGGCTCCAGCTGCCACATCATATTTTAAAAAGGTCCAGCTAAAATATAAAGTCACAAGTTTCTGCATCATTCTAAGGTTCTGGGTTCTTGTACATCTGGGGCCTTTCAGAGGATGTTGATGGCATCTCATATGTGGTGCATGTCTGTCTGTTGTGGATTTGGTTGAGATGGACCAGCCAGAGAAGGATCCGACACTTTTTTCAGTTTGGTAGGGATCCTTTCCTCTGGCTGGAGATAATGGATCAAGTTATCGATGTTGATTTTTCTTTTTCCTTTTCCCTTGTCTGAAACCAGTTCCACACTTTTCCCCTCAAGATGAATTATTGTGAAGGGCCCCAGCAGCTTCCCCCCTTTTCTCTGCTCCTGTCTCACATTTTTCTGCAAGACAAGGTCCCCTACTTTAAAATTGTCCACCTGGCCCCTTTTGTCTTTTCTTTTGCAGACTTTGTCTTGGCTTTTTAAAAGAAAAAAAAGAAAAAAAGAAAAAATTCTTTTCCTCTGTGAAGGCCTGAAAAAGCAGGACTCCGTATTCACAGAGGTCTTCTTTTAGCACCAGTTTGGAGACTCTGTCTTCGGTTACCTGCCAAAAATCAGTTAGATGGAATAGCTGACTATTGATCCAAATTAAGAATTATAAAACTGATGAGAACATTAGAGAATCTTACTTCATACTCCTTTGGCACCTCTGAAGGATACCTCGCCTCCCTCTCAAACATCAGAAAATAGGGACTGTACTTCATTGTTAGCTGTTTTTTGGTTTGAAGGCCGAACATGGTGGACTGCAGACAATGGTCCCAACTTTTGGGGTGCTTGGCCACCAGATTGTTCAGGGACCTCAAAATGCACAATTCAAGTACAGGCGTGAGGAGGCAGGAGAGAATTTGGGTTTTCATGTACGATAAAGCAACCAATTTTCATAAAGTACCATTACCGATTACCTGTTTAGACAGTGTGGCAGGCCAGGAGTTTAGTGGCGGGGTTTCCACCAAATGAGGAGACTCAGGGGCAGTGGTAGTAAAGAAAAGAGTATTTTTAATAAAGATTTCAGGGGAGAGGGGAGTGGGAGAAACATCAACTGAGATACTTCACGTCCGGGGTTTCCTGGTCTTTGAGGCTTCCCTTTAACATGGGGAAAGTCCGCCATGCTGCAAGTTAGAGCAGAGGGAGAGATCAGGCTTTCTTAGTTACCCAACCCAGTGGAGGTCATCATGTCTCTGTCCTGGGTGTCCGCTTTCTTCCTTGTCCAAAGTCTCTCTCCCTCTGCTGAACTGGCAGCCTGGTATATAGTGCCTTCGCTGATTAACTAATCAATGGCAGGTGTGACCACTTCCATCTTCCCAGAGCCTGCAGCACCTGTACTGGATACAACACACCCCTTATCACCTCCCCCAACCTGAGCTTGGGAACCTGCCTCCTGGGCTGGATCAGCCTGGCTGTGTTTCCTGGGTTGCCACAACAGGAACAGGAAATCAGTACACATTCTATGAGAGCTAGAATCAATTCAAGTATTGAAAACAAAACATACCTCTGTATTGTGCTGTTCAGTTTTTCCACAAGGCCATTGGTCTGTGGATGATATGGGGAGTACAGGCTTCTTTTGATGCCCAGCCTCTCACACAAGCCATAGTTGACCTTGAAATAAGTCAGCACAGTGACAATTACAGTTACATATTGGGGACTCATAACGCATAATTGCTCTACCTTGTTGCGAAACTCGGAGCCCTGATCTGTTAGCAGCCGTTTAGGTGCACCAATTTTGTAAAAGAAATCAAGAATACAATTGGTCACTTCATCTGCTGTTTTGCTCTTTAGTGGGTAGGCCTTTGCCCATTTGGTGAAATAATCAACCATGACACATATGTACTGGTTGCCACCATCTGTTAGAGTAAGCTTACCCACCAGGTCCATCCCAACAAGTTCAAGGGTGGAAAAGAAAAAATGACATGAGCAATCTATCACTGTTGATGTGTTTTGGAAGCTGATAATGTACGCCAATGTTTCCTTTACCTCTATTGGATGTGCTCTCTTTTCTTTAATATTGGCCCTCTTGGCCTGGCACTGTGGACACTGGGCAATCTAAACAATCAGCATGAACTCACCCAGGACAGCTGCAGAACATATGTTCAGTGTTACATCCACAGACAGGCTTTTGACATTTACAAAAATACACATTGCACTCCTGTGTTCACTGAACCTGAATGTGTATTCCACCTCATTATTTTGAAAGATACCAACTCACCCACTTGTGAATGTCTCCTTCCATGCCAGGCCAATAATAACGATTTATGGTGGCACTGTGGGTTTTCTCAACTCCACAGTGTCCACCAAAATGGCTGGAATGAAACTCCTCAAAGATGTCATTTGCCGTTTCTGCACTGGACACAACTTTGGCCAGGTACTCCGACTTGTTCCTATTGCGCCTACATATATAGTACCGGCCTCCATCTCTGGTGTTTAAATGTCATAATATTAGATTTATTGGGAGTTTTACCATAGTAAATTGTTTTATCACGGCCACATGGCATGTATGCTTAACCTTTATCCTGAAGGTGTCAGCGCTTCTCTTAATCACTGGTTATGCCTTCAGGATACCGGTTATGGAGTTTCACATCCAGAACCTCTTGCACATGTTTGGGATCCATTTTCAGCCACTGTGGGAGGAAAACCCCGAAGATGGGCCAGATGTCTTCCAGAGTCTTCACCACACCATAAACTTACTGCAATAATAATAATAAAACAACTGAGTCAAAAGAGTTCAAATATGAAAAGAGTTTACTGTTAAAGCACAAAAAATACAGCAAACACGAGTCAGGTCCATGGAGTGACTGAAAATCAACAGCTTGAGCTCTCTCTTTTATCCTGTGTCCTCACCCCTCCTTTCGTGCTCCGTCTTGAGAATCTCTTTTTGACCTTGAGTATCTCTGTGCCTCAGCTTGACCTGACACTATTGTTTTCTTTTTTATAACATTCAGCTTCGACTGAGAAATAATCGTGTCCACCAAGGCCTTGCAAATGTTTCTGCAACGTCATCATTTTCAACCTTATATAACAACCCTCTTTCTCATACACAATTATTTCTTAGTGTCAGTCTACTTCGTAAAAAAAAAATAAAACTTTAATGATTCAAAACAGTAGTACCTTCATTGATTAATCTTTAAATTGATTCTTCATAATGATTCTTTGTCTGTACTAACCTTTAACATAATCTTATACTAACCTGACCTTTCTGACTTGACCTTAGCATTACATATATAAAATATCCCACACCACCCTACCTGTCCGTCTTTCTTCACCTACCTCCACCTGTCTCACCTATCTACTCCTACTTCCATCTACCTGCTCACCCTCTCCTCTTCACACACAAATACAAGATACACAAGAAAAATAACAAATGCACACAAACCACGCTGCCAGAGACAAACAGATGCAACAAACCAATCTTACCAGCCTCTTTCTAATACACACAAGCACACCTCAATTACTCACCCACTATCACACCACACAGGGACCGCATCAAAATCAGCACGTTTAACTTCAGTACTTTTTAAAAGGATGGGTTAAGCATAGCATATTGATTACTATACATTTAATTCAGCATGGCAAAGTCAGTTCCTTTGTTCTTGTGTCAAGAGTTCAGAGTCTTCAGTCCAGATCCTGGAATGTGGGGGTATTAGACTAGTTGACTACGGACCTGTCGTAAATTGGGCAATTGTCACTTAGCTTTCCTTTGAGTCCTGGTGGGTCCTGGTTTACGGCCCGGAGGTCATATAGATAACATGATGTTTTAGGAAACGTCATCATTGAGTCTTAACAGAGACTTGTTTATGGCAGGGGCCATGGCTGTCCCACACTTTAATTCTTTCTCAATGAAAGATGTAAAATTATTCATCATCAGGCTCCTTATCACGCCACATGAGATACAGTAGTAATATCAAATGGTGCTTTGTTATGTTATGTGTGTGTGTTATACCTGCCAAATGTTAGCATTGCCATTTATCATTAATTGTCATTGCCGTTAAGCTCAAAGCACTGCTGTACTTTAGCACAGCCTCTCAGAGCTGCTAGCATGACAACTCTTAGCCTTGTTATTACAAATACAATGGGAATTGTTGTTGGAAGATACACACTCACACAGACTGAACTCAGACTGCTGAAGCCTCGTATTAACTTCAGCTGAACTTTGCAATGCATCTTTGCACAGAACAAGGATTTTGTCCTCCATCACTTACATAGGAATTACAGTAGGAGGGGCTCTCTTTGCAGCCAGTATGAAGAGGAGAACTGACTACAGCAGCCAGTAGCTCCTTCAGTTTACGTGTGCGCATGTCAGTGTTATTGTAAGATAACTGTATCCTTTAAGAACCCGTATCAAGGATGATTTTCATAGCCTCTGAATTCATTTTAGAGATGCATTGTTTTCACCAAGAGTGCAAAGTAAGAGACCAGAGATTCTGACTGTGNGACACCAAGGCGTGATGATCGACACAGGTAACATGACAGGTGCTCATGAGAGGTATCAACAATACATTTCCTTGTTTAGGATTGATGCTTTCCTATGCTTCCAACAAAGAAAACAAGAAAACTACTGATACTAGGCTGCACACCTATTAAGAGCTTATAAAATATGATGCCTGATAGTTTAAAGGTAGATTACCCACTAAACTGTTCAGCACAGCTGGATCGAGTAGTCAGTTAATCAGT
>LKNJ01009627.1:0-12870 GCA_002120245.1 Maccullochella peelii | reverse complement strand
CTCTTTCAGCAGGATAATGTGCTCCAGCCTACTCCTGGCTAATGTCCAGTCGCAGGAAAATGGAATTGATGAAATGGGGCTCAAGCTAACCCAGCAATAGGAAATCAAAATCAGAGAGTGTTGTGCTCACATCTTTACAGAGACCTGGCTCCATCACAAGCTATTGCTCTCGATGGGCGGCACCAACAGAACACAAGACTCCAGTAACACGAGGGGAGGCGGCTCATCTCTCTGCAGGGCCTTGGAGACAGCAAGCCGTCTGAGCTAATGGAGAAGTCTGGTGGCAGGCGGCGCCCCTCTGGCGATTATTGCAGGCTCAACGATGCGACGACTCTTGGCCACTATCCAGTCCAGCACATTCAGGACTTTTCTGCATTACGCTACCAGCCAGGCACTGGCCCCAACATGTTGACTTTCTATCAGTTTTGGTGAATTCTGGGGGGGGCGTATGTAGCAGACCCTACATGGACATAAGGACATAATTCACCGAAACTTGTTTGTAGTTTAGCACGCTGTTCACAGAAAATATTGACTCGCTGCCTTTAAGAGGATGTAGTGTAACCATGGTAATGGCAGCACCATTTTGTGTTAAAGTGGATGTTACAACAGTGTGTAATAGTGTTGTCACGATACCAAAATCATGACTTTAGTATGATACCAGCCTAAAGTATCTCGATACCAATACTGAAACGATACCACGGCAAAAATCTAAAACATATTTCTCAAAAATCTTTTTTGCTGTTGTGCTGCGGGGTGCTTCTCCACTTCCAGGATCAACTTTTTTCTCCCTCTCTCTCTCTCTCGCTCGTTCGCCCTCTCACTCTAGCTCTCGCCCTCTGTCTGCTTGTGTGTGTGTCTGCTCGTCTCTCTCGCTCTCTGTTTAGAGACAACTGACAAATATGTAGAATAAGTACTAATTTAAAAAACACTGCCAGGAAAAACAAAAAGGTTGGCAAGCAGGATGCATATTCTATCATGTATCAGAATCAGATCATTTATATCATGTATAATACATCATTTATATCGTTTACAATGTGTTTTTGTGGCAGATTCGCTCGCGGCGGGCGGAAAAAGTAGACGCAGAAATGATCGCTGTAGAGCGCGGCGCCTCCTGTGTGAAAAGCCCAATTGGTTAATATGGGCACCGAATGGAAGCGGGCGTGTCCGCCTCCTGCTGCTGGGACGTAGCAGAACGCTGCACACACTATGGCAAGCCCTTTTAACATTTAATCAGTAGGGGTTATATCAATTGTAGATATCAACAATTGCTTTTTGACTAGTTAGAATTCCAAGCCAACATATCCATAATGTAATTTTGACTAGTAACAATTCTAATTAAAGATATCAATAATTCATTTCTTACTAGTGTAAATGTTCATTGTAGATATCTGTAACTTAATTACAACTAGTCAACTTTTACCATTGACTTCTATTCAAACTCAGTTACAGATATCTACAATTCAATTTCGACATGTTATAATTCCAAGTCGACATATCCACAATGTAATTTTGACTAGTAACAATTCTAATTAATGATATCTACAACTCAATTCTCACTAGTCAAAATGTTAATTCTTGATATCAACAATTNACTAGTGGAAATGTTCATTGTAGATATCTACAATTGTTCTTACATTACAGATATCATAAATGGAATTGTAGATATCTAAAATTCAATTCTGACTAGTCAAAATTAAATTATTGATATGTCGGCTTGGAATTGTAACTAGCAAGAATGTAATTTCAGATATCTAGAATTGCATTTCAGATATCTGAAATACAATTGTAACTAGTGAAAATTATATTCTTACTAGTAACAATTATATTTAAGATATCTACAATTCCTTTTATAACTAGTCAGAATTGAGTTTCAGATATCAAAAAAGGAATTCCCACTGGTCAAAATGTCATTGTAGATATCTTCAATGACATACGTACATATCCGAAAATAATATGGTAATTAGGCTACATATCCGAAATGAATACGGTAATTAGGGTACATATCCATAATTAGGGTACATATCCGAAAAGACTATGGTAATTTGGGCTAATGACCCGCCCTACTCTGCCTCTGATTGGCTTACCCTCATGCCTAAACCTAACTAACCCAGCCAACGAACAATGAGTACTAGCCAATCAGAGGCAGAGTAGGGCGGGTCATGAGTTCGCCATCCTAGGAAAAAGAGAAGGAATGCAGCTGGCAAGAGAAAAAATTTCTAATACTGAGAATTCTTAGAACGAATTCAACTAACAGAGAAGGCCACCGGGGCATCTCGTTGCGAATGCAAAATCATCCCTCTTATCTCCAGAAGGCTGACTCTTAATTAATTTGCCATCTCTATAGAAAGTTGGTCAGCAATTCTCGTTATGTTGACAAACAAGGCGTCTATGGCGCATAGTTCCCTCTGACCGCATACACCATGTTCATATGCCCATTCGATGGCAAAACATTTCCGTTCACTTCTTCTTCTACTTTGAGTTTAAATGGCGGTTGGTAAACCAGTTTATAGGTGCATTACCGCCACCTACTGGACTGGACTGTGGAGCTGTAGATGTGTTTGTTGAATATTCATGAGGTAGGCATAGCCTATAAAAGTCAATTGTGTTTTAGTTAGTTAGTCACAATTCTTTTTAGACATGTCAAAATTAAATTGTAGATATCTGTAATCATTATTCTTACTAGTGAAAAAGGAATTACTGATATCTATAATTAAATTAAAGATATCTGTAAATCAGTTTTGACTAGTCGACATGTAATTTCTACATGTGAAAATATATTTGTAACATGTCCACTAGTGAAAACTAAAATCACTACTAGTCAGCCCTACTGATTAAATGTTAAAAGGGCTTGCCATACACACACTGCCCTGTTGTCGCACTGACTCGCTCTCGCACATCGACGCAACTGATAGGAAATATCAGTATATAATAATCTTTTTAACACACTGTCATTCTTAAAGTATCGGTACTAATAAAATGGGGTATTGGACCGTTTTTAACGGCAGGGTATCGCGGTACCTTCTTGGTATCGGTACGCTGTGCAACACTAGTGTGTAATGTGAGTTTTGAGCCAAAAGACAAGTACTGGTCTTGTTAATCCCAGCGACTCCTACACTAACGTAATTAAACAGCCAGCCAAACTCGATTTTCACAAGCCAGGAAGTGAGCGCCTTGCTCCTTTATTGACCATCTTCAGTATGACAGGTGAACATTTCTGAGTGAAACTGTAATAAAAAACAGAAAAGACTTGTCATGTCTCTTTGCTAGCATAACAAAGTTACTGTATGATTACAACACAGCTGGCCAATAAATGCTAACGCTAGCCATCAACATTACAAGTAATGATAAGCTAACATGGTCATACACTAGCATGTAACATTATTGTAAATTAGCATCACTGCAGCACCAGAATGAATCACTGTTAATGTCAATCTGCACATCAACAAACTAACACTGTGCATAGAAAGTAGACCTAGGTCACTTATACATGTTAACTAAGGCATTAAACAATCAAAAAACGTACAGCCATTGCTTTCGTTCATTCCATTCATTCCCTCAATATTTGAGCTGTCAGACCATCTGTGCCATCCTCTTTACCCATCCCTAAAGGCAGTCAGTTACCTAGTCAACCATGCTTTATAGATGGAAAACACTGGGTTTTTACAAGCATTAGTTCTGTTTCATAAGGGATTTGGTTTTTTATTTGTTTTTGCCAAATAAGATCAGTTAACTAGTCAGTGCCATGGACACTGACTGACATGCATCAGTGTGTTTTGTTTTGCTACCAGAGCATCAAATCAATCATTTAAAGTCGAGCCTAAACGGCACAATAACAATTTTAGTCAATATATTTTTGGTAGTGATAGTTCTGGCTTTTTCTCTATATATTCACAGATATTCGTAGTTATTTGTCCACAAGTCACCTACCTGCAGTTTTAAGGCATGTGTATCCACTGCCCACAGGGATAAATTAACTTGTATTGTTTTGTATCAGGCTTTAGTTAATTCCACCATGCAGTTCCTTCTCATATGTGAACATGTTTGTCAGACATCAACTGCTTCCTGTTTTTGAGTAATAACCCATCAATATCAGAAACACAGAGCTGCAGCCTATCCTATCTGCACTCTCAGTGGCCATTGATTTTGATGTGACCTCTGACCTGAGCAGTGGTATCCTCGCTGAATAAAATCACCTCGTCTGTCAGGGAGGGATTTGCACTAGTGATCTGAAGGTCTGGATGCTCCGTCGATACCAATTAGCAACTACTGCACACACCTGCAGATGCACAGCTCCTGACAGATGTCTTAGCCTAGCTTAGCACAATAACTGGAGGCAGGGGGAAACTGTTAGCTAAAGCACTGACACTGCAAATATCTAATAGCTATTTGACAAAATAATCTTTAACTCAAGATTCTCTTACTTTCTCATTGTAGAGCTTTCAACTGCATCTCATTGTCTTCATTAGAGGATAGAGTTTGCTCAGTTGTCATTAAGATGGGTATTCTCCCTATCTGCTGATGATGTGTTTGAAAGTTCCAGAAAAAGGTAAGTAGTGGACCCTGATGTACATGCTGCTTTATGGACTGAGAAGAGTCTCCTACTTCCTAGGCTCCTAAAACCCTATTAAAATCTCCTGGATTATATACAGAGGTGGACAGATTAAAACATTATAACATGTTCAGATGTACCATATTTAGATGTACCAATACATATACCAGCATTTGCTAATGCAAAAAAGCAGTGTATTATGAACATGAACTGTGGGAGCTAAGGTTATGTGATTATTTTAGTCCAGACTAAAATCTTCCAAAAAAAGGAGGCCAGTTTGGACGGAGAGAGGGTTGAGAAGAGGTTGCTTGTCCAAGCTGTCCTTTTTTTCCCCTTTTCCTTTCCCGAAGATATATTGGGATTTTAGGAAGACAAAACATATAGAATATATTAATAGGAGTATGGTGAAAATCTCATTAAGACGATGTGAGAATGAAAGGTAAAGAAATGCTGTCAATTCAGAAGAGTCTGAAGGCCGTGACAATCACAAGCAACCTAAACATTATACACTGACCATTCTAACCAATGGAGTGGAGTGTTTTGCCGATAGATTTGTCTGATGGGAAATATGGTGAAGAAGGTCTTCCTTTTTATCATCCCTTTTTCAACATAGTTCAAAAAGTCAAGAAGTAGTTTATTGAGACATTAAATGAATACTTCACCAGCAGTTCCTAACAAATCACTGACTGGATTAGTTGCTCAGCAACCACAGCTCAAGAATGTGTTTGAGACACGTCAGCCAGCCCCTTTGTCAGATCAGGTTTCCTTTATCTGTTGGTGAGCTGCCCTGGGTGGAGTGTTGAACATAAGTCTGAGATCAAATTTATTGGAGCGATCCAAAAAGACAAAAGCGCAGAACCACTTCAAAGGCAACCTGATAGGCTCATTCATCATCCCTTCGCACCAAATCAGCTTTCATCCATTCCCAGTTTAGGAGTCATTTTGTCTTGGAGCTGTCCAGAAATGTCTGCCTGTTATGGTGGATTCAAATGCTGATTAAATGTATAACATGTTGACTTTGGCCGGATAGAAGTCACTAGTCACTGCGGTTTTTAATGGATCATGTGACTATTAAAGGCATAAGATAAAGGCATAAATAATAGGCATGAACAATGGGTCAAATAGTCATTTGAATCATTAATAGTCAATAGTCACCTCGTAGTCTGCTTCAAACTGATAGTGACACTATGTCATTACTGGGTACATATCCATAAGACCAACACCTCCATAGTTACACATCACACAACACAACTCCTGGAATACAATGTAGGTCAGTGATTGGGGTCATGTATAGTCCAAGAAAACCTGCAGATGAATTTTTCCTTCAAACAAGTTTTTCTACTTTGCATTACAAATCTTAAGAGGAGCTCTCACCACAACACCTGATAGATGATTGTTTGAGGACGAACAGAGCTCCTGAATGAAGAGCTCAGTCCTGTATACACCTGCCAGTGTGTCCACTGGACTGGAGGATATGGAACATTTAATATGCAAATATTGCTAAAAACACAAAGAGGCAACAGGGGCCTGGTGCTGATGACTGTCTCTGCTGACAGCCTATCAAACACAGTTGTGGGTCTGCTTTGCCTGACAAACAAATGGAGACGGAGCCTGGTCATGGTCGCTGCTACGTCACAACACAACAAGAGACAAAGAACAATCCAGACTCCTAATCACTGCTCTGTCTCTCTGCCTGTCCACAGTCTTTCTGCTGGCAAACACCATCTAAAGCAGACAACAGGTATTAACAACTGCAGTTATTTATTTTATGGGACCAGTGAGCAGAATGAAGATGGACGTGGTGAGGTAATTAACTTGAAGCTGAACGGCAGGGTTTCACCTCCACAACCTCCTCTGGTTAAAAGTTTAAGTCTGTTGCACCAGCAGTGATGCTGGGTGTGGTCAGAAGTGTTCTCTATTGCATCTGTAACCACACCTAACAGTGATGTCATGGTGTACTGACAAAAATTGGAGTACACTTCTACATCAATGCAGTAAGATGAGAATTTCAACCACGGCAGCTGAAGTTCTTTAAAATGGCTGTAATGAATATTTTTATAATAACAATGTGAAAACAATGTGAAAGTGGTCTCTATAGTGATGAACCTACAGAGAATGATCAGCTGAATCTGCAGCTCCCCTCGGCTTTACAGAGCTTTATAGTGAGTTTCAGCTCCTTGTTTATCTCTCCGGTTACAACTTTTACGTTCGGACGTTCTGGTTCCCTCTCAGCGCTCGCATAGCGTCATCATACTAAATTTTGAGCATTTGTGTTAAGTAACAAATGTTAAGTAACCTCCCGTATTTTGAAACCTAAATTTTGGCAGGTATGACAGCGAGTCACGGCACAGCTCCAGGGAAACAGGGATAAATATGACCTATCGCTCATTCACTTAGAAAACACCATTAATCTCATGTTAAGTGCATACTCATGATATGACACTCACGTGCGAAGACCCACCCTGATCTGTCATTTTTCTAGAAATCAAAACAGAAGAGAATATGAGGAATCAATGCACATAATTTAGTCTGAGGGTATCTTTCGCGACTAGTGAGAGACGATAGGATAGCAAGCTAGCGTAACAGTGTTAGCCAACTTACCTTTCGAGAAGCAAGAGGAGCTAACCTAACTAAGAAACCAACGTAGCTGACCAGTGCACTTATGTAAAATATAAAGAAAAGCACAATGNTGGGTGATATGAGTCGGGAAGAAGCTCTTTCTCCAGCGATGTCACGGGGAACGAAGAAGCTGGAGATTGGAGGCTGGAGTTTTTTTTGTTTTGTTTCTCGTTTGGGTGCCAAGGCAGGCAGTTGACATCCACGACGTTGCATTACTGCCACCTTCAGGTGACCCCTGGCTCTACAAGTACACAAATCACTTTTGCTCCACATTTCACTGAGCTATGTGGTGCAAAAGCGAGAGCGTGCGGAATTTGTCATTTGTGAGCAAAAAAACAGCATTTGAGACTCGTAGCAGCAGATTCAAGCAGTTGTAGTTATTGACTTGTGTTAGTGACAGAAATATATCCAAGAAAAAAATATATATTTGTGAGAAAAAATTCTACAGGTGTGCAACTCTCATTGCATGAATTCACATACTGATTTGCAGACGTACAAATTCTGTTCATGACTTCACATTTTTTGATACGGGTGTGTGAATGTGTTTTGCACCATATTCACTGCAGCAACTGTAGCAAAAGTGTGAGCGGATGAGTTTCTTTGTGATTCGTAGCAGAGGATTTGTGCACCTGCAATGAAGAATTTGAGAAGGTGTAACTGCTGTGTTGTGTTTGTGGGAGAGAAACAAATTGTATAGGTTTGCTACTTTGTAAAGCATTTTTCTCTGTGACTTCAAATTTACTGATACACATATTTTCTAGAACTACAAATTCCACTGTCCCAGGTGCTCTCTACTCATTTTGCCTTTATTTCAAAATAAGAGCGCACTGTTATTCAAGACAACTTCATCCAGGTTCAACAAATCAGTCCTCAAACTGCTTTCAAAGAACCAAATTAGCTGGATGAGAATAAACAGGAGTATTTTAGCCTGATAGCCTGAATTAATTTTGAAGAACAGGGTCCAGGTTACCTTGCGTACTGTTGACCTACTGTAGTTAAAAATCAAGATATTGTGGGGGATGAGACAAGAGGCTCGTTCAAGATGAACTGCGCCTCGTCTGGAGTGGACAGCAGGGGGCGCTGTGACAAACAGCAGCAGTCAAGTCAGACAATATCCAGCAGCCTTCAAAGAATATACAGGAAGTCCCAGAAATATTTACATCCTGTTAGATCCACCTGTAGGCCACCTATAGTTTGCAGACCACGTTTGGATAGCTGGATGAAATAATCAAAAAATTATTATTATTATTATTGTCAACCACACAAGATATGTTTGTTAACAGATGAAACCGTCACTGCACAACATAGCCTACAATCTAGCATTAAATATTACAATTACACAGAAAATTAGGATTTTCTACAAAATGTGGTGTTTGTGGTTAAAATTAAGAGCCAATCAGCTCTTTGATCAGGCGACAGCCAGGCGTTTCCCATCATGCCTTGGGTCTTGCAGTCAGTGGAGAGCAGCACCTGGCTCTAAAAACTGTGGCCGCCTCGATCTCATGAGGCTATCGTTGCCCACGTGTGCATGACGTCAGAGCAAGTCGGGATCAAGCTGGACACAAATCTAACCGTCATGCATTGTGTGGCAATCGATTCTGCGCAGGCCTGGCTCATCTCGAACGAGCCTAAGGAATGATGAGGAAAAATGCAGCATAGACCGCGTCAAGTTCAAGGTCTTTACCACACAAATAGCCCATAACAAGCCTAGAAATAATTATTTTTCAGCTTTTATCGCAAAATCACATTGTTTTCTCGTGGCCCAGTAGCACATGTTCGGAGGCCTGGCACTGGACTGGCTGCATTATTCTACAGATTCTACATTTATACAGTGAAATCATTTGGAACAGACATCTGAGCAGGGTGTAGGACGGTTTTGGAGTTGTTGGAATGAACTCCAGTTTCAGTTTTGACAGAGCCATCTGTTAAGCTAGGTCAAACACATGTACTGGACACACTGAGTTTAAACTGATTTGACTGGGTGTTAATGCCAAAGAAGCATATTTCACAAAATGTTGGACAAATCCTTTCAGGTAAACTGGTGAAATGAACTCTTATAACATCGTTTTGAGTTCCTTATTTTCCTTAATTAGCTTTATGTAATTCCTGTATGAAAGCCTTCCCCTGGTTGTTTGTGTGCTGCTAACACAACTGCATCAAATAGTTTGGTATGATTTCTTCTGTTGGATTCTCACAGACAGAATCACAGTCTGAATTGATTCTTGTAATGGACACTAGTCTACAAACTGTGTAAGTGATGCAATTACAACGCAGTACAGCAATACCAGTCAACACATACCTGAGTAAACTTCAATTAAAAAACATATGCAGAGTACAACTACATCAAGCTACATGATGAGCATAATATTGCTAACTGGTTTCAGCCATAATAGTTCATTTAGCAGGGCTATGTGGAGGACAGAGGCTGACAGGCTAACAAGGCTCCCAGACAGATGTGAGAGGAAAGCTCTCAGAGGAGGAGCTCCTCAAGCAGCCGAACACCTAACAAGCCTCCCAGCCACCTCACTGAGAGCAGCAGCTGCTGCTTCATTCCACCAATAATTGGGATCTTGCCTCTGTCTGTCGTCCACTGCCAGTCAGAACCGCCCACACTTAATAAAGGCTCACTGTTCTGGCCTCTATATGTGTGTAACTTCTTCTACTTCTGTCTTTTTGAGAACCTATTACAGTTGTGGAGATGCTTTTTGTTGTTGTTGTTGTTCAAATTAAGGGCATGTTGGCCGATCCTCCCTTCAAGACACTGTTTTATTTTATTATGATTTGGACTTGCCTAAAGGATTAAGGTTAAAACTGGGATTAGCTCATGGTTAAAGTAAGGGTTTAAGATTAGGGTGGAGGTGTCCACAGGGATGGAATCACATGATGTGTGTGTGTGTGTGTGTGTGTGTGTGTGTCTGTGTGTCTGTGTGTTTCTGCGTTCATGTTCCTTTCCACTTTATGTTGACGTAACTACGTATTTGTGTGTGTTGTGTGGCAGGGTAGACTTCAGATGGGGCCAAATATCAGATCATTTATACTTAGAGAGAATACAGTCATGTTGTAATGTAGTGATGTAGTGAACACAAATATTTAACACATGTAGCTTTAAAAATCTAAGTCCCAAATTTGAAGTCTTAGGCACATTTGTATGTGCATTTTCAATTTACACATGAAACACAGAGTGGAAATGCCAGAAATTCCAAATAATGCAAAAAAGGTGTGCACAATTGGTTGAGGTTAAATATTTGGAATATTACACACAAGTGCTTTGGATAAAAGCACTATGTAAGTGCAGTCCATTTGAAAGTGACAGGGTACATACACAATGTACATAAGTACGGTCGGGGGGTCAATTGGTCAACTAATTTCTGCCCCCGGGACCCCAAGCAGTTCAAGATGGCCATCACAGTAATCACATCTACATGTGTGATTATAATATCACATCACAAATACACATATTAAAGGCAAATTGTGTGTTTTCACAACCTTGGTTTTGTTTTTGTAGTGCCTGCTGTTTGACAGCCAGCAAACAAACACCTGAGGATGGCACTGACCTTAACTTAACCTCAACCTTCACTGAGCCCTGTCTGATAGTCGAATCTGATTTCCCAAGTTGACTTTTCCCCCATTTTGCGTCTGCTTTCCCCATATTTCCTCCCCTGGTGTCGTGTGCCTGCTCTCTGGTTGTCATCTGACCTGACATGTTGAGTGTACAATGATTAATTTGGCCTTGTGGCTCCTGACCATTTCACAAAGATTAAAAACAGCATTTCCCCACAGTTGACAGGGGGTTGTTGTGGGAATATTACAGTGTTACGTTTTCTCTCAGATTTGAGGCCTCGCTGAATTCAAGAAAAGCCATGCTAGAGAGCCGAGAATCAGGTTTGCAAGTTCAAAAGTTCTAAGTTATTGATTATTTTCTTCAAACAAAGAGGTAACTTTTGGGTGGTGAACAAAGTCAGCACAAAAGGCTTATGACACAAGAGGAATTTGACCTCAAAGAAAGAAAATCAATTAATTGCAGTTTCCTTTGTAGGAAAATTCTCAGATATAGAAAAGATTACACATTTTAAAATGATCATGCACTGAATTTCCAGATTATTTGAATTTGCAATAAAAGAAGCATCTTGCTTCCATGTTTTGACGAGCTTGCTGAGGAACAAGGATGTCGGTTTGTGGGGGGCTGATAGTGCAATTCAATCTGATAAAGAGAAGGGGGTTGTTTGGGAATCTTTGATGATATTTTTGATTGGCAGGCCATGAAGCTGGGTAACGTTTTGGAATTTCTAAATGTTTTTTTTCACTTCTTTCCGGTATCAGTGGACGGCCAGAGAAAGGTCACTGATCACAGTGTTGGCTGTTGGCTCCCCACCCCTCCTGTTCACATCAGGGTTCACACTGTCATGAAATTCCTGGCCTGGAAATGGTTTGAAATTAACAGAATGTTTTGGAAAAGTTTTGAATATACATGTTTTGGTTATTGTTTAAAATATGTTCATAAAAATCCCAAAACATGTCTAACGTGACGCAAAATACGTTCCTTGTATTGCTAATTTAAAATCTAGTGCTGCGCTGCGTAATGTCACTAGTATCACACTGGCATATACAGCTAGTTGGCAGCAGGATTGTCTGAAGTTAGCAAGCGCTAGCAGCTTGCTTATCTGCAAATGCCTGGGAAGTGTGTGTTTAATAATGTTTGGCTTTTGAACGACAAATATAATTCATGGCTCAAGAGAGAGGCAGAATTTGGTAGTCTATGGTGCAAACACACGGCATCCAGACACTTTCCAACATACAGCCAATCATTATGTGTTACGTCATCTGTAAATGCAGGACTCCGAGCATATCTGATACTTACGCTGAATTTGGGATGGGGGGCAGGTGAAAACCTGGTATGTAGGAAATTCACTTTTAGATAGGCAAACCAAGAAAAAAAGAAAATTGTGATTTAAAACTACTATGGGTCATTACTTTTAAATTGATAAATGTGGCAAATGGTAACATTTACTTAAGCCAATGCAAAGTTAGTGAAAATAGAAGAATATGGGTGCCATAATAATATTAATAATCTGTGCTACATTTTTGCACACTAGAGTAAGAGCCTCATCATGGCACCCTATGATTGCTATATAGACCTACCTATTTTAAACTACTTAAATAAAGTTGTGGAAATGGGGTAAAATATTATGGAAAAGTTTGGAAAATTGATTAGTAAAAACGTGTGGGAACCCTGTCACATGTTGAAGTGTCCTTGGGCAAGACACTGAACCCTAAATTTCACCTGATGGTCAGGCCAGCAAAAACTGCTAAACTTTATTTCGTTGTACTGGTCCTTACTGTGTGCAATGACAATAAGGTTGGATCTAATCTTATAAAACTCAGGACCCCGTTCATCGTACGGGGATAACTGAGTTATCCAGATTGGAATGTTGACAATTTGACAAGTCTGGATCTTATTGGTTCTTTGACGCTGGTTTAAAATTCATCTGGAACTGTTGTCAGAGTCCTTAAGCCCAAACCTGCAAAAGTGCAGGCTTATTGACAGGTAGCTGGATCAGGATTCAAGATGTGAGAATGCTGTTCATTGACTATAGTTCAGAATTCAATACCATTGTGCCCTCTAAGCTCGTCGTCAAGCTCAGAGACCTGGGGCTCAACACCGCCCTCTGCGATTGGATCCTCCTGGCGGGCAGACCCCAGGC